>JAGVSL010000334.1:0-16887 GCA_022494535.1 Himalopsyche phryganea
CAGGGTTTTGGGGGGCGTTTTGGGCCATTTTCGCACTGTCTTTTGTAGTGTTTTTCCATACAGCTGCGGCGATCCTCAAGGTTGTCACCCTGCGAAGCTGACTGATAACCCCAGCGTACACGCAGTGCACCCGCCTGCGCCAGAGTGCGCATTGACCAGGTGCGCAGCAGTGCCTTCGCACGCCTGAGCACTGTCAAAACTGCTTGGCTGCATACGATTTCGCATTGTTACATCGCGCTGTGTCCGCTCGTCTCGAAGCGGATCTTTATGATGTGATCTGCTGTTTCACCCCTGCGCAAAGTGAATCTTCAGACATATATAGCTAGCTACTCGCTCTCACTATGCGCCTTGCAGGTGGTGCGTTTTTGGCGCCATTTTTGCACTGTGTCATTTTAGTATGTAAGTTATTCCATACAGCTGCAGGCGATCCTCAAGGTCGTCACCCTGCGAAGCTAACTATTAACCTGGCGTACACGCAGTGCACCCGCTCTGCACTTAGAGTGCGATGACCAGGTGCGCAGCAGTGCCTACGCAGGCCTAAAGCACTCTCAAAACTGCTTAGCTGCATACGATTTCGCATTGTTTTATGACGCTGTGCTCGTCTCTGAAGCGAAACTCTATGATAAGATATGCTGTTAAACCTTTGTATAAAAGCAGATCGTCAAACATATATAGTGTTAGCTACTCGCTCTCACTGTGCGCCTTGCAGGTGGTGCGTTTTGGCGCCATTTTTGCACTGTGTCATTTTAGTATGTAAGTTATTCCATACAGCTGCGGGCGATCCTCAAGGTCGTCACCCTGCGAAGCTAACTGGTAACCCTGGCGTACACGCAGTGCCCGCCTGCACTAAGGCGCGATGACCAGGTGCGCAGCAATGCCTACGCAGGCCTGAAGCACTGTCAAAACTGCTTAGCTGCATACGATTTCGCATTGTTACATCGCGCTGTGTGCGCTCGTCTCGAAGCGAAACTCTATGATGTGATCTGCTGTTTCACCCCTGCGCAAATGGCGTACACTCAGTGCACCCGCCTGCTTTAGAGTGCGATGACCAGGTGCGCAGCAGTGCCTACGCAGGCCTAAAGCACTCTCAAAACTGCTTAGCTGCATACGATTTCGCATTGTTTTATGACGCTGTGCGCTCGTCTCGAAGCGAAACTCTTTGATAAGATATGCTGTTAGACCTTTGTATAAAGCAGATCGTCAGACATATATAGCTAGCTACTCGCTCTCACTGTGCGCCTTGCAGGTGGTGCGTTTTGGCGCCATTTTTGCACTGTGTCATTTTAGTATGTAAAGTTATTCCATAGCTTACTGGTAACCCTAGCGTACACGCAGTGCGCCGCCTGCCATAAGAGTGCGATGACCAGGTGCGCAGCAGTGCCTACGCAGGCCTAAAGCACTTTCAAAACTGTCTAGCTGCATACGATTTCGCATTGTTACATGGCGCTGTGTGCGCTCGTCTCGAAGCGAAACTCTATGATGTGATCTGCTGTTTTCACCCTTTGCGCAAAGTGAATCTTCAGACATATATAGCTAGCTACTCGCTCTCACTGTGCGCCTTGCAGATGGTGCGTTTGGTGCCATTTTCGCACTGTGTCATTTTAGTATGTAAGTTATTCCATACAGCTGCGGGCGATCCTCAAGGTTGTCACCCTGCGAAGCTAACTGATAACCCTGGCGTACACGCGTGGTGCACCCCGCCTGCACTAGGTGCGATGAGAAGCGATACTCTTTGATAAGATATGCTGTTAGACCTTTGTATAAAGCGAATAAATCAGATATATATAGCTTGCTACTCGCTCTCCTGTGCTTGCAGGTGGTGCGTTTGGCGCCATTTTTACTAATGTCATTTAGTATGTAAGTTATTCATACAGCTGCGGAATCCTCAAGGTCGTGCCCTGCGAAGCTTACTGGTAACCCTGGCGTACACGCAGTGCACGCCGCTGCACTAAAGTGCGATGACCAGGTGCGCAGCAGTGCCTGCACCACGCAGGCCTGAAGCACTCTCAAAACTGCTAGCTGCATACGATTTCGCATTGTTACATGGCGCTGTGCGCCTCGTCTCGAAGCGAAACTCTTGATAAGATATGCTGTTAGACCTTTTTACAAAACCGAATCGTCAGACATATATGGCCGCTACTCGCTCTCACCGTGCGCTCCTTACAGATGGTGCGTTTTGCGTCATTTTTGCACTGTGTCATTTTAGTGGCGTAAGTTATTCATACAGCTGCGGGCGATCCTCAAGGTCAGTCACCCTGTGAAGCTTATCGGTAACCCTAGCGTACACGCAGTGCACCCGCCTGCACTAAGAGTGCGATGACCAGGTGCGCAGCACTGCCTACGCAGGCCCGAAGCACTGTCAAACTGCTTAGCTGCATACGATTTCGCATCACCGTTACATCGCGCTGTGCGCTCGTCTCGAAGCGAATCTCTCTGATGTGATCTGCTGTTTCACCCTGCGCAAAGTGAATCTTCAGACATATATAGCTAGCTACTCGCTCTCACTGTGGGCCTTGCAGGTGGTGCGTTTTGGTGCCATTTTCTGCACTGTGTCATTTTATTTTGTAAGTTATTCCATACAGCTGTGGGCGATCCTCAAGGTTGTCACCCTGCGAAGCTAACTTATAACCCTGGCGTACACGCAGTGCACCCGCCTGCACTTAGAGTGTGATGACCAGGTGCGCAGCAGTGCCTACGCAGGCCTAAAGCACTCTCAAAACTGCTTAGCTGCATACGATTTCGCATTGTTTTATGACGCTGTGTGCGCTCGTCTCGAAGCGAAACTCTATGATAAGATATGCTGTTAGACCTCTTGTATAAAAGCGCAATCGTCAGACATATATAAAGCTAGCTGCTCGCCTCACTGTGCGCCTTGCAGGTGGTGCGTTTTGGCGCCATTTTTGCACTGTGTCATTTTTAGTATTGTAAGTTATTCCATACAGCTGCGGGCGATCCTCAAGGTCGTCACCCTGTGAAGCTAATCGATAACCCTGGCGTTCACGCAGTGCACCGCCTGCCATAAGAGTGCGATGACCAGGTGCGCAGCACAGTGCCTACGCAGGCCTGAAGCACTCTCAAAACTATCTAGCTGCATACGATTTCGCATTGTTACATGACGCTGTGTGCGCTCGTCTCGAAGCGAAACTCTATGATAAGATGTGCTGTTAAACCTTTGTATAAAAGCAAATCGTCAGACATATATAGCTAGCTACTCGCTCTCACTGTGCGCCTTGCAGGTGGTGCGTTTGGGCGTCATATTCGCATAATGTCATTTTTAGTATGTGTTATTCCATACAGCTGCGGGCGATCCTCAAGGTCGTCACCCTGTGAAGCTTTACTGATAACTCTGGCGTACACGCAGTGCAACCCGCCTGCCGAGTGCGATGACCAGGTGCACTGCCTACGCAGGCCTGAAGCACTAAACTGCTTAGCTGCATACGATTTCGCATTGTTACATCGCGCTGTGTGCGCTCGTCTCGAAGCGAAACTCTGTGATTTGATCTGCTGTTTAACCCTGCGCAAAAGTGAATCTTCAGACACAAAGCTAGCTACTTCGCTCCTCACCGGTGCGCTCTGGCAGTGGTGCGTTTTTGGTGCCATTTTGCATTGTGTCATTTTAGTAGGTACGTTATTCCATACAGCTGCGTGGGCTATCCTCAAGGTCGCTCGTGAAGCTAACTGGTAACCCTGGCGTACACGCATGCACCCGCCTCTGCTAAGAGTGATGACCAGGTGATGCCTACGCAGGCCTAAAGTTTTCTGGCCTAGCTGATACGATTTCGCATTGTTTTATGACGCTGTGTGCGCCTTCAGAACTATATAAGATATGCTGTTAGACCTTGTATAAAGCACGTCAGACATTTATAGCCAGTTACTCGCTCTCACTGTGCGCCTGTGGTGGTGTTGCGTTTTTTTGCCATTTTGCACTGTGTCATTTTAGTATGTAAGTTATTCCATATAGCTGCGGGCGATCCTCAAGGTTGTCACCCTGCGAAGCTGACTGATAACCCTGGCGTACACGCAGTGCACCCGCCTGCAAGAGTGCGATGACCAGGTGCGCAGCAGTGCCTACGCAGGCCCGAAAACACTCTCAAAACTGTTAGCTGCATACGATTCTGCATTGTTACATGACGCTGTGTGCGCTCGTCTCGAAGCGAAACTCTATGATAAGATATGCTGTTAGACCTTTGTATAAAAAAGCGAATCGTCAGACATATATATAGCTAGCTGTTCTGCTCTCACTGTGCCCTTGCAGGTGGTGCGTTTTGCGCCATTTTTGCACTGTGTCATTTTAGTATGTAAGTTATTCCATACAGCTGCGGGCGATCCTCAAGGTCGTCACCTGCGAAGCTAACTGGTTAACCCTGGCGTACACGCAGTGCACCCGCCTGCACTTAGAGTGCGATGACCAGGTGCGCAGCGAGTGCCTACGCAGGCCTAAAGCCCTCAAACTGCTTAGCTGCATACGATTTCGCATTGTTACATCGCTGTGTGCGCTCGTCTCGAAGCGAAACTCTATGATAAGATATGCTGTTAAACCTTTGTGCAAAAGCGAATCTTCAGACATATAGCTAGCTACTCGCTCTCACTGTGCGCCTTGCAGGTGGTGCGTTTTGGCGCCATTTTCGCACTGTGTCATTTTAGTATGTAAGTTATTCCATACAGCTGCGGGCGATCCTCAAGGTCGTCACCCTGCGAAGCTAACTGATAACCCTGGCGTACACGCAGTGCACCGCCTGCCATAAGAGTGCGATGACCAGGTCCGCAGCAGTGCCTACGCAGGCCTGAAGCACTGTCAAAACTGACAAGCTGCATACGATTTCGCATTGTTACATCGCGCTGTGTGCGCGCTCGTCTCGAAGCGAAACTGTATGATAAGATATGCTGTTAGACCCTTGCAAAAGTGAATCCGTCAGACATATATAGCTAGCTACTCGCTCTCACTGTGCGCCTTGCAGGTGGTGCGTTTTGGTGCCATTTTCGCACTGTGTATTTTAGTATGTAAGTTATTCCATACAGCTGCGGGCGATCCTCAAGGTTGTCACCCTGCGAAGCTAACTGGATAACCCTGGCGTACACGCAGTGCACCCGCCTGCACTAAGAGTGCGATGACCAGGTGCGCAGCAGTGCCTACGCAGGCCTGAAGCACTCTCAAAACTGCTTAGTTGCAAACGATTTCGCATTGTTACATCGCGCTGTGTGCGCTCGTCTCGAAGCGAATCTCTATGATGTGATCTGCTGTTTCATCCCTGCGCAAAAGTGAATCGTCAGACATATATAGCTAGCTACTCGCTCTCACTGTGCGCCTTGCAGGTGGTGCGTTTTGGCGCCATTTTTGCACTGTGTCATTTTAGTATGTAAGTTATTCCATACAGCTGCGGGCGATCCTCAAGGTCGTCACCCTTTGAAGCTTACTGGATAACCCTGGCGTACACGCAGTGCACCGCCTGCTTTAGAGTGCGATGACCAGGTGCGCAGCAGTGCCTACGCAGGCCTGAAGCACCATCAAAACTGCTTAGCTGCATACGATTTCGCATTGTTACATGGCGCTGTGTGCGCTCGTCTCGAAGCGAAACTCTATGATGTGATCTGCTGTTTCACCCTGCGCAAAAGTGAATCGTCAGACATATAAAGCTAGCTACTCGCTCTCACTGTGCGCCTTGCAGGTGGTGCGTTTTGTTGCCATTTTTGCACTGTGTCATTTTAGTATGTAAGTTATTCCATACAGCTGCGGGCGATCCTCAAGGTCGTCACCCTGCGAAGCTAACTGGTAACCCTGGCGTACACGCAGTGCACCCGCCTGCACTTAGAGTGCGATGACCAGGTCCGCAGCAGTGCCTACGCAGGCCTGAAGCACTCTCAAAACTGCTTAGCTTCATACGATTTCGCATTGTTACATACGGCGCTGTGTGCGCTCGTCTCGAAGCGAATCTCTATGATAAGATGTGCTGTTAGACCTTTGTATAAAAGCGAATCGTCAGACATATATAGCTAGCTACTTGCTCTCACTGTGCGCCTTGCAGGTGGTGCGTTTTGGCGTCATTTTCGCACTGTAAATTAATTTTCGCAGTTATTCCATACAGCTGCGGGTTATCCTCAAGGTATTCACCCTGTGAAGCTAACTGATAACCCTGGCGTTCACGCAGTGCACCCGCCTGCATAAGAGTGCGATGACCAGGTGCGCAGCAGTGCCTACGCAGGCCTGAAGCACTCTCAAAACTGCTTAGCTGCATACGATTTCGCATTGTTACATCGCGCTGTGTGCGCTCGTCTCGAAGCGAATCTCTATGATAAGATGTGCTGTTAGACCTTTGTATAAAAGTGATTTCAGACATATTACCGCTCTCACTGTGCTCGTCTAGAAGCTAAACTCTATGATAAGATATGCTGTTAGACCTTTGTATAAAAAGCGAACCGTGTGTCATTTAACTAGACTTACTCGCTCTCCAGGTTGTGCGTTTGGCGCCATTTTTGCACTATGTCATTTTAGTATGTAAGTTATTCCATACAGCTGCGGGCGATCCTCAAGGTCGTCACCCTGCGAAGCTAACTGGTAACCCTGGTGTACACGCAGTGCACCCGCCTGCACTAAGAGTGCGATGACCAGGTGCGCAGCAGTGCCTACGCAGGCCTAAAGCACTCTCAAAACTGCTTAGCTGCATACGATTTCGCATTGTTTTACATCGCGCTGTGTGCGCTCGTCTCGAAGCGAAACTCTATGATAAGATATGCTGTTAGACCTTTGTATAAAAGCGAATCGTCAGACATATATAGCTAGCTACTCGCTCTCACTCTGCGCCCCTGCAGGTGGTGCGTTTTGGCGCCATTTTCGCACTGTGTCATTTTAGTATGTAAGTTATTCCATACAGCTGCAGGCGATCCTCAAGGTCGTCACCCTGCGAAGCTTACTGATAACCCTGGCGTCCACGCAGTGCACCCGCCTGCACTTACAGTGCGATGACCAGGTGCGCAGCAGTGCCTACGCAGGCCTAAAGCACTCTCAAAACTACCTCGCTGCATACGATTTCGCATTGTTACATCGCGCTGTGTGCGCTCGTCTCGAAGCAAAACTCAATGATAAGATCTGCTGTTAGACCTTTGTATAAAAGACTGAATCGTCAGACATATAAAGCTAGCTACTCGCTCTCACTGTGCGCCTTGCAGGTGGTGCGTTTTGGCGCCATTTTCGCACAGTGTCATTTTTAGTATGTAAGTTATTCCATACAGCTGCGGGCGATCCTCAAGGTCGTCACCCTGCGAAGCTTACTGATAACCCTGGCGTCCACGCAGTGCACCCGCCTCCACTTAGAGTGCGATGACCAGGTTGCGCAGAAGTGCCTACGCAGGCCTGAAGAACTCTCAAAACTGCTTAGCTGCAAACGATTTCGCATTGTTACATGGCGCTGTGTGCGCTCGTCTCGAAGCGAATCTCTATGATAAGATGTGCTGTTAGACCTTTGTATAAAAGCGAATCGTCAGACATATATAGCTAGCTACTCGCTCTCACTGTGCGCCTTGCAGGTGGTGCGTTTTGGCGTCATTTTCGCACTGTGTCATATGTAAGTTATTTCCATACAGCTGCGGGCGATCCTCAAGGTCGTCACCCTGTGAAGCTTACTGATAACCCTGGCGTTCACGCAGTGCACCCGCCTGCACATTAGAGTGCGATGACCAGGTGCGCAGCACTGCCTACGCAGGCCTGAAGCACTCTCAAAACTGCTTAGCTGCATACGATTTCGCATTGTTAGATCGCGCTGTGTGCGCTCGTCTCGAAGCGAATCTCTATGATAAGATGTGCTGTTAGACCTTTGCATAAAAAGTAAATCGTCAGACATATATAGCTAGCTACTCGCTCTCACTGTGCGCCTTGCAGGTGGTGCGTTTTTGGCGCCATTTTCGCACTGTGTCAATTTTAGTATGTAAGTTATTCCATACAGCTGCGGGCGATCCTCAAGGTCGTCACCCTGCGAAGCTAACTGATAACCCTGGCGTTCACGCAGTGCACCCGTCTACCATTAGAGTGCGATGACCAGGTGCGCAGCAGTGCCTACGCAGGCCTGAAGAACTCTCAAAACTGGCTTTAAGCTGCATACGATTTCGCATTGTTACATGGCGCTGTGTGCGCTCGTCTCGAAGCTAAACTGTATGATAAGATATGCTGTTAGACCTTTGTATAAAAGCGAACCGTCAGACATATATAGCTAGCTACTCGCTCTTACTGTGCGCCTTGCAGGTGGTGCGTTTTGGCGCCATTTTCGCACTGTGTCATTTTAGTATGTAAGTTATTCCATACAGCTGCGGGCGATCCTCAAGGTCGTCACCCTGCGAAGCTAACTGGTAACCCTGGCGTACACGCAGTGCACCCGTCTGCACTAAGAGTGCGATGACCAGGTGCGCAGCAGTGCCTGCGCAGGCCTGAAGCACTCTCAAAACTGCTTAGCTGCATACGATTTCGCATTGTTACATCGCGCTGTGTGCGCTCGTCTCGAAGCGAATCTCTATGATGTGATCTGCTGTTTCATCCCTGCGCAAAAGTGAATCGTCAGAAATATATAGCTAGCTACTCGCTCTCACTGTGCGCCTTGCAGGTGGTGCGTTTTGGCGCCATTTTCGCACTGTGTCATTTTAGTATGTAAGTTATTCCATACAGCTGCGGGCGATCCTCAAGGTCGTCACCCTGCGAAGCGTACTGATGACCCTAGAGTTCACGCAGTGCACCCGCCTGCACTAGAAGTGCGATGACCAGGTCCGCAGCAGTGCCTACGCAGGCCTGAAGCACTGTCAAAACTGCTTAGCTGCATACGATTTCGCATTGTTACATCGCGCTGTGTGCGCTCGTCTCGAAGCGAATCTCTATGATGTGATCTGCTGTTTCACCCCTGCAAAAGTGAATCGTCAGACATATATAGCTAGCTACTCGCTCTCACTGTGCGCCTTGCAGGTGGTGCGTTTTGGTGCCATTTTCGCACTGTGTCATTTTAGTATGTAAGTTATTCCATACAGCTGCGGGCGATCCTCAAGGTTGTCACCCTGCGAAGCTAACTGGTAACCCTGGCGTACACGCACTGCACCCGCCTGCCATAAGAATGCGATGACCAGGTGCGCAGCAGTGCCTACGCAGGCCTGAAGAACTCTCAAAACTGCTTAGCTGCAAACGATTTCGCATTGTTACATCGCGCTGTGTGCGCTCGTCTCGAAGCGAATCTCTTTGATAAGGTGTGCTGTAAGACCTATGTATAAAAGCGAATCGTCAGACATATATAGCTAGCTACTCGCTCTCACTGTGCGCCTTGCAGGAGGTGCGTTTTGGCGTCATTTTCGCACTGTGTTATTTTATTATGTAAGTTATTCCATACAGCTGCGGGCGATCCTCAAGGTCGTCACCCTGCGAAGCGTACTGATGACCCTCGTACACGCAGTGAACCCGCCTGCACTAAGAGCGCGATGATCAGGTCCGCAGCAGCGCCTACGCAGGCCTGAAGCACTCTCAAAACTGCCTAGCTGCATACGATTTCGCATTGTTACATCGCGCTGTGTGCGCTCGTCTCGAAGCAAATCTCTGTGATAAGATGTGCTGTTAGACCTTTGTATAAAAGCAAATCGTCAGACATATAAAGCTAGCTACTCGCTCTCACCGTGCGCCTTGCAGGTGGTGCGTATTGGCGCCATTTTCGCACTGTGTCATTTTAGTATGTAAGTTATTCCATACAGCTGCGGGCGATCCTCAAGGTCGTCACCCCTGCGAAGCTAACTGGTAACCCTGGCGTACACGCAGTGCACCCTCCTGCACTAAGAGTGCGATGACCAGGTGCGCAACAGTGCCTACGCAGGCCTGAAGCACTCTCAAAACTGCTTAGCTGCATACGATTTCGCATTGTTACATGGCGCTGTGTGCGCTCGTCTCGAAGCGAATCTCTATGAGATTATGTGTGTGCTGTTAGACCTTTGTATAAAAGCAAATCGTCAGACATATATAGCTAGCTATTCGAATAACTGTGCGCCTTGCAGGTGGTGCGTTTTGGCGCCATTTTTGCACTGTGTCATTTTTAGTATGTAAGTTATTCCATACAGCTGCGGGCGATCCTCAAGGTCGTCACCCTGCGAACCTAACTGGTAACCCTGGCGTACACGCAGTGCACCCGTCTGCACTAAGAGTGCGATGACCAGGTGCGCAGCAGTGCCTACGCAGGCCTGAAGCACTCTCAAAACTGCTTTGCTGCGTACGATTTCGCATTGTTAGATCGCGCTGTGTGCGCTCGTCTCGAAGCGAATCTCAATGATGTAATCTGCTGTTTAACCCCTGCGCAAAAGTAAATCGTCAGACATATATAGCTAGCTACTCGCTCTCACTGTGCGCCTTGCAGGTGGTGCGTTTTGGCGTCATTTTCGCACTGTGATATTTTAGTATGTAAGTTATTCCATACAGCTGCGGGCGATCCTCAAGGTCGTAGCCTGCGAAGCTTACCGATAACCCTGGCGTACACGCAGTGCATCCGCCTGCACTCAGAGTGCGATGACCAGGTGCACAGCAGTGCCTACGCAGGCCTGAAGCACTCTCAAAACTGCCTAGCTGCATACGATTTCGCATTGTGACATGGCGATGTGTGCGCTCGTCTCGAAGCGAATCTCTATGATAAGATGTGCTGTTAGACCTTTGTATAAAACCGAATCGTCAGACATATATAGCTAGCTACTCGGTTTCACTGTGCGCCGTGCAGGTGGTTCGTTTTGGCGTCATTTTTGCACTGTGTTATTTTTAGTATGTAAGTTATTCCATAAAGCTGCAGGCGATCCTCAAGGTCGTCACCCTGTGAAGCTTACTGATAACCCTGGCGTACGCAGTGCACCCGCCTGCACTAACAGTGCGATGACCAGGTGCGCAGCAGTGCCTACGCAGCCCTAAAGCACTCTCAAAACTAACTAGCTGAATACGATTTCGCATTGTTACATCGCGCTGTGTGCGCTCGTCTCGAAGCGAATCTCTATGATATTATGTGCTGTTAGACCTTTGTATAAAAGCAAATCGTCAGACATATATAGCTAGCTATTCGTTCTCACTGTGCGCCTTGCAGGTGGTGCGTTTTGGCGCCATTTTTGCACTGTGTCATTTTAGTATGTAAGTTATTCCATACAGCTGCGGGCGATCCTCAAGGTCGTCACCCTGCGAACCTAACTGGTAACCCTGGCGTACACGCAGTGCACCCGTCTGCACTAAGAGTGCGATGACCAGGTGCGCAGCAGTGCCTACGCAGGCCTGAAGCACTCTCAAAACTGCTTTGCTGCATACGATTTCGCATTGTTAGATCGCGCTGTGTGCGCTCGTCTCGAAGCGAATCTCAATGATGTAATGTGCTGTTTAACCCCTGCGCAAAAGTCAATCGTCAGACATATATAGCTAGCTACTCGCTTTTACTGTGCGCCTTGCAGGTGGTGCGTTTTAGCGCCATTTTCGCACTGTGTCATTTTAGTATGTAAGTTATTCCATACAGCTGCGGGCGATCCTCAAGGTTGTCACCCTGCGAAGCTTACCGATAACCCTGGCGTACACGCAGTGCACCCGCCTGCACTTAGAGTGCGATGACCAGGTGCACAGCAGTGCCTACGCAGGCCTGAAGCACTCTCAAAACTGCCTAGCTGCATACGATTTCGCATTGTGACATTGCGATGTGTGCGCTCGTCTCGAAGCGAATCTCTATGATAAGATGTGCTGTTAGACCTTTGTATAAAACCGAATCGTCAGACATATATAGCTAGCTACTCGGTCTCACTGTGCGCCTTGCAGGTGGTGCGTTTTGGCGTCATTTTTGCACTGTGTTATTTTAGTATGTAAGTTATTCCATAAAGCTGCAGGCGATCCTCAAGGTGCGTTTTGGCGCCATTTTCGCACTGTGTCATTTTTAGTATGTAAGTTATTCCATACAGCTGCGGGCGATCCTCAAGGTCGTCACCCTGCGAAGCTAACTGATAACCCTGGCGTACACGCAGTGCACCCGCCTGCACTAAGAGTGCGATGACCAGGTGCGCAGCAGTGCCTACGCAGGCCTGAAGCACTCTCAAAACTGCTTAGCTGCATACGATTTCGCTTTGTTGCTGGCGCTGTGTGCGCTCGTCTCGAAGCGAAACTCTATGATAAGATATGCTGTTAGACCTTTGTATAAAAGCGAATCGTCAGACATATATAGCTAGCTACTCGCTCTCACTGTGCGCCTTGCAGGTGGTGCCAGTGCCTACGCAGGCCTGAAGCACTCTCAAAACTGCTTAGCTGCATACGATTTCGCATTGTTTTATGACGCTGTGTGCGCTCGTCTCGAAGCGAAACTCTATGATGTGATCTGCTGTTTCAACTTTGTTAAAAGTGAATCGTCAGACATATATAGCTAGCTACTCGCTCTCACTGTGCGCCTTGCAGGTGGTGCGTTTTGGCGCCATTTTCGCACTGTGTCATTTTAGTATGTAAGTTATTCCATACAGCTGCGGGCGATCCTCAAGGTCGTCACCCTGCGAAGCTTACTCGATAACCCTGGCGTATACGCAGTGCACCCGCCTACACTTAGAGTGCGATGACCAGGTGCGCAGCAGTGCCTACGCAGGCCTGGAAGCACTCTCAAAACTGTCTAGCTGCATACGATTTCGCATTGTTACATGGCGCTGTGTGCGCTCGTCTCGAAGCGAATCTCTATGATGTGATCTGCTGTTAGACCCCTGCGCAAAAGTGAATCTTCAGACATATATAGCTAGCTACTCGCTCTCACTGTGCGCCTTGCAGGTGGTGCGTTTTGGTGCCATTTTTGCACTGTGTCATTTTAGTATGTAAGTTATTCCATACAGCTGCGGGCGATCCTCAAGGTCGTCACCCTGCGAAGCTTAACTGATAACCCTGGCGTTCACGCAGTGCACCCGCCTGCACTTAGAGTGCGATGACCAGGTGCGCAGCAGTGCCTACGCAGGCCTAAAGCACTCTCAAAACTGCTTAGCTGCATACGATTTCGCATTGTTTTATGACGCTGTGTGCGCTCGTCTCGAAGCGAAACTCTATGATAAGATATGCTGTTAGACCTTTGTATAAAAGCGAATCGTCAGACATATATAGCTAGCTACTCGCTCTCACTGTGCGCCTTGCAGGTGGTGCGTTTTGGCGCCATTTTCGCACTGTGTCATTTTAGTATGTAAGTTATTCCATACAGCTGCGGGCGATCCTCAAGGTCGTCACCCTGCGAAGCTAACTGGTTACCCTGGCGTACACGCAGTGCACCCGCCTGCACTTAAGAGTGCGATGACCAGGTGCGCAGCAGTGCCTACGCAGGCCTGAAGCACTCTCAAAACTGCTTAGCTGCATACGATTTCGCATTGTTACGATCGCGCTGTGTGCGCTCGTCTCGAAGCGAAACTCTATGATAAGATATGCTGTTTAACCCCTGCGCAAAAAGTGAATCTTCAGACATATATAGCTAGCTACTCGCTCTCACTGTGCGCCTTGCAGGTGGTGCGTTTTGGTGCCATTTTCGCACTGTGTCATTTTAGTATGTAAGTTATTCCATACAGCTGCGGGCGATCCTCAAGGTTGTCACCCTGCGAAGCTATCGATAACCCTGGCGTACACGCAGTGCACCCGCCTGCACTTAGAGTGCGATGACCAGGTGCGCAGCAGTGCCTACGCAGGCCTAAAGCACTCTCAAAACTGCCAAGCTGCATACCGATTTCGCATTGTTTTATGACGCTGTGTGCGCTCGTCTCGAAGCGAATCTCTATGATAAGATATGCTGTTAGACCTTTGTATAAAAGCGAATCGTCAGACATATATAGCTAGCTACTCGCTCTCACTGTGCGCCTTGCAGGTGGTTCGTTTTTGGCGCCATTTTTGCACTGTGTCATTTTAGTATGTAAGTTATTCCATACAGCTGCGGGCGATCCTCAAGGTCGTCACCCTGCGAAGCTTTAACTGATAACCCCTTGGCGTACACGCAAAGCACCCGCCTGCACTAAGAGCGCGATGACCAGGTGCGCAGCAATGCCTACGCAAGGCCGCAAGCACTATCAAAACTACTTAGCTGCATACGATTTCGCATTGTTACATCGCGCTGTGTGCGCTCGTCTCGAAGCGAATCTTTATGATGTGATCTGTTGTTTCACCCCTGCGCAAAAGTGAATCTTCAGACATATATAGCTAGCTACTCGCTCTCACTGTGCGCCTTGCAGGTGGTGCGTTTTGGCGCCATTTTTGCACTGTGTCATTTTTAGTATGTAAGTTATTCCATACAGCTGCGGGCGATCCTCAAGGTTGTCACCCTGCGAAGCTAACTGATAACCCTGGCGTACACGCAGCACCCGCCTGCACTAAGAGTGCGATGACCAGGTGCGCAGCAGTGCCTACGCAGGCCTAAAGCACTCTCAAAACTGCTTAGCTGCATACGATTTCGCATTGTTTTATGGCGCTGTGTGCGCTCGTCTCGAAGCGAAACTCTATGATAAGATATGCTGTTAGACCTTTGTATAAAAGCGAATCGTCAGACATATATAGCTAGCTACCTCTCCCTCGCTCTCACTGTGCGCCTTGCAGGTGGTGCGTTTTGGTGCCATTTTTGCACTGTGTCATTTTAGTATGTAAAAGTTATTCCATACAGCTGCGGGCGATCCTCAAGGTCGTCACCCTGCAGAAGCTAACTGGATTAACCCTGGCGTACACGCAGTGCACCCGCCTGCACTTAGAGTGCGATGACCAGGTGCGCAGCAGTGCCTACGCAGGCCTAAAGCACTCTCAAAACTGTAGCTGAATACGATTTCGCATTGTTTTATGACGCTGTGTGCGCTCGTCTCGAAGCGAAACTCTATGATAAGATATGCTGTTAGACCTTTGTATAAAAGCGAATCGTCAGACATATATAGCTAGCTACTCGCTCTCACTGTGCGCCTTGCAGGTGGTGCGTTTTGGCGCAATTTTCGCACTGTGTCATTTTGTTTTGTAGATTATTCCATACAGCTGCGGGCGATCCTCAGGGTCGTCACCCTGCAGGAAGCTTACTGGTAACCCTGGCGTACACGCAGTGCACCCGCCTGCTTTAAGAGTGCGATGACCAGGTGCGCAGCAGTGCCTACGCAGGCCTAAAGCACTCTCAAAACTGTAGCTGCATACGATTTCGCATTGTTACATGACGCTGTGTGCGCTCGTCTCGAAGCGAAACTCTATGATAAGATATGCTGTTAGACCTTTGTATAAAAGCGAATCGTCAGATATATATAGCTAGCTACTCGCTCTCACTGTGCGCCTTGCAGGTGTTGCGTTTTGGTGCCATTTTCGCACTGTGTCATTTAGTATGTAAGTTATTCCATACAGCTGCAGGGCGATCCTCAGGTTGCTCACCCTGCGAAGCTAACTGATAACCCTGGCGTACGCAGTGCACCCGCCTGCACTTAGAGTGCGATGACCAGTGCGCAGCAGTGCCTTCGCAGGCCCTCACTTTGCCACTCTCAAACTGCTTGGCTGCATAGTTCATTGTTTTATGACGCTGTGTGCTCGTCTCAGAAGCGAAACTCTATGATAAGATATGCTGTTAGACCTTTGTATAAGCGAATCGTGGACATGTATCTTCAGCCACTCGCTCTCACTGTGCATGCAGCTGGTGCATTTTGGCGCCATTTTTGCACTGTGTCATTTTAGTTTGTAAGTTATTCCATACAGCTGCGGGCGATCCTCAAGGTCCCGTCACCTGGCTAACTGGTTACCCCTGGCGTACACACGCTGTGCGCCCGCTTGCATAGAGTGCGATGACCGGGTGCGCAGCAATGCCTACACTGAGCCTAACACTCTCAAAACTTTTGGGGTGCTGATTTGCATTGTTTTATGACGCTGTGTCCCCGTCTCGGCGAAACTCTATGATAAGATATCTGTTAAACCTTTTTAAAGCGAATCGTCAGATATTTCTTCTCGCTCTCACTGTGCCCTTGCAGGTGGTGCGTTTTTGGGGCAATTTTCGCACTGTGTCATTTTAGTATGTAAGTTATTCCATCAGCTGCGGGCGATCCTCGGTCGTCCCCTGCGAACACTGGTAACCCCAGCGTACACGCAGTGCCCCCCCTGCCATAAGGTGCGGGCCAGGTGCGCGGCCCGCAGGCCTGAAGCACTCTCAAAACTGTCGGGTGCATCGATTTCGCATTGTTACATGGGCTGTGTGCGCTCGTCTCAAGGCAAAATCTATGATGTGATCTGCTGTTTCCCCCCGCGCAAAAATAATCTTCAGACATATATGCTAGCTACTCGCTCTCACTTGCGCCTTGCAGGTGGTGCGTTTTGGTGCCATTTTCGCACTGTTCATTTTTTTTTGTAAGTTATTCCATACAGCTGCGGGCGATCCTCAAGGTTGTCACCCTGCGAAGCCATAACCCCGGCGTCCTCAGTGCACCCGCCTGCCAGAGTGCGATGACCGGTCGCAGGTGCCTACGCAGGCCTAAAGCCTCCAAAACCCTTTGCTGCATACGATTTCGCATTGTTTTTTTGACGCTGTTGCGCTCGTCTCGAAGGAAACTCTTTGATAAGATATGCTGTTAGACCTTTGTAAAAAGCGAAATTTAGACATATATGGGAGCTACTCGCTCTCACTGTGCGCCTTACAGGTGGTGCGTTTTTGGGGCCATTTTTGATGGAAGTATTAATTATTCCATACAGCTGCGGGCGATCCTCAAAGGGCGTCACCCTGCAAACTTCGGTAACCCCGGCGTACACGCAAAGCACCCGCCTGCACTGGCGCAATGACCAGGTGCGTCCCACGCAGGCCTGAAGCACTTCAAAAATGTAGCTGCATACGATTTCGCATTGTTAAAGCGCTGTGTGCGTTCTTTTCGAAGCGAATCTTTATAGTATCTGTTTTTAACCCCCCGGAAAAAGGAATTTTG
>JAGVSL010000335.1:0-16084 GCA_022494535.1 Himalopsyche phryganea
TAGTATGCATCGAAACGCGTCGGGCTGTATGTTGTTTAGTAGCAGCGATCGTTTTTAATTTTTGGATATAATACCGGTTCGCATCGGTGGGATGGCAAAATTTTTTGGGTGTTCGGCGACCGCTGATCGACAAAAAAAGTGAGTATAAAATATTTCACAACAGGGCTTGCTTCTCGCAAACCAATCGATGTTTTCTGATAGTATGCATCTTGCCGCGTCGGGCTATATGCTTGTTTAGTAGCAGCGATCGTTTTGAATTTTTGGAAAAAATACCGGTTCGCATCGGTGGGATGGCAAAATTTTTTGGGTGTTCGGCGACCGCTGATCGACAAAAAAAGTGAGTATGAAATATTTGACAACAGGGCTCGCTTCTCGCAAAGCAATCGATGTTTTCTGATAGTTTGCATCGCGCCGCGTCGAACTATATGCTTGTTTAGTAGCAGCGATCGTTTCGAATTTTTGGAAAAAATACCGGTTCGCATCGGTAGGATGGCAAAATTTTTTCGGTGTTCGGCGACCGCTGATCGACAAAAAAAGTGAGTATGAAATATTTGACAACAGGGCTCGCTTCTCGCAAAGCAATCGATGTTTTCTGATAGTTTGCATCGCGCCGCGTCGGCCTATATGCTTGTTTAGTAGCAGCGATCGTTTTGAATTTTTGAAAAAATACCTGTTCGCATCGGTGGGATGGCAAAATTTTTTGGGTGTTCGGCGACCGCTGATCGACAAAAAAAGTGAGTATGAAATATTTGACAACAGGGCTCGCTTCTCGCAAAGCAATCAATGTTTTCTGATAGTTTGCATTGCGCCGCGTCGGGCTATATGCTTGATTAGTTGCAGCGATCGTTTTGAATTTTTGGAAAAAATACCGGTACGCATCGGTGGGATGGCAAAATTTTTTGGGTGTTCGGCGACCGCTGATCGACAAAAAAAGTGAGTATGAAATATTTCACAACAGGGATCGCTTCTCGCAAAGGAATCGATGTTTTCTGATGGAATGCATCGCGCCGCGTCGGGCTATATGTTTGTTAAGTGCCTGCGATCGTTTTTAATTTTTGGAAAAAATACCGGTTCGCATCGGTGGGATGGCAAAATTTTTTGGGTGTTCGGCGACCGCTGATCGACAAAAAAAGTGAGTATGAAATATTTGACAACAGGGCTCGCTTCTCGCAAAGCAATCGATGTTTTCTGATTGTTTGCATCTTGCCGCGTCGGGCTATATGCTTTTTTAGTAGCAGCGATCGTTTTTAATTTTTGGAAAAGATACCGGTTCGCATCGGTGGGATGGCAAAATTTTTTGGGTGTTCGGCGACCGCTGATCGACAAAAAATTGAGTATGAAATATTTGACAACAGGGCTCGCTTCTCGCAAAGCAATCGATGTTTTCTGATAGTTTGCATCGCGCCGCGTCGAACTATATGCTTGTTTAGTAGCAGCGATCGTTTCGAATTTTTGGAAAAAATACCGGTTCGCATCGGTGGGATGGCAAAATTTTTTGGGCCATCGAGGACCACTGATCGACAAAAAAAGTGAGTATGAAATATTTCACAACAGGGATCGCTTCTCGCAAAGGAATCGATGTTTTCTGATGGTATGCATCGCGCCGCGTCGAACTATATGCTTGTTTAGTAACAGCGATCGTTTTGAATTTTTGGAAAAAATACCGTTTCGCATCGGTGGGATGGCAAAATTTTTTGGGTGTTCGGCGACCGCTGATCGACAAAAAAAGTGAGTATGAAATATTTCACAACAGGGATCGCTTCTCGCAAAGGAATCGATGTTTTCTGATGGAATGCATCGCGCCGCGTCGGGCTATATGCTTGTTAAGTGCCTGCGATCGTTTTGAATTTTTGGAAAAAATACCGGTTCGCATCGGTGGGATGGCAAAATTTTTTGGGTGTTCGGCGACCGCTGATCGACAAAAAAAGTGAGTATGAAATATTTCACAACAGGGCTCGCTTCTCGCAAACCAATCGATGTTTTCTGATAGTTTGCATCGCACCGCGTCGAACTATATGCTTGTTTAGTAGCAGCGATCGTTTTGAATTTTTGGAAAAAATACCGGTTCGCATCGGTGGGATGGCAAAATTTTTTGGACCATTGAGGACCACTGATCGACAAAAAAAGTGAGTATGAAATATTTCACAACAGGGATCGCTTCTCGCAAAGGAATCGATGTTTTCTGATGGTATGCATCGCGCCGCGTCGGGCTATATGCTTAAGTGCCTGCGATCGTTTTGAATTTTTGGAAAAAATACCGGTTTGCATCGGTGGGATGGCAAAATTTTTTGGGTGTTCGGCGACCGCTGATCGACAAAAAAAGTGAGTATGAAATATTTCACAACAGGGCTCGCTTCTCGCAAACCAATCGATGTTTTCTGATAGTATGCATCTTGCCGCGTCGGGCCATATGCTTGTTTAGTAGCAGCGATCGTTTTGAATTTTTGGAAAAAATACCGGTTCGCATCGGTGGGATGGCAAAATTTTTTGGACCATTGAGGACCACTGATCGACAAAAAAAGTAAGTATGAAATATTTCACAACAGGGATCGCTTCTCGCAAAGGAATCGGTAATTTTTGGGTGTTCGGCGACCGCTGATCGACAAAAAAAGTGAGTATGAAAGGTTTGACAACAGGGCTCGTTTCTCGCAAAGCAATCGATGTTTTCTGAAAGTTTGCATCGCGCCGCGTCGGGCTATATGCTTGTTTAGTAGCAGCGATCGTTTTTAAATTTTGGAAAAAATACCGGTTCGCATCGGTGGGATGGCAAAATTTTTTGGGTGTTCGGCGACCGCTGATCGACAAAAAAGTGAGTGTGAAAGGTTTGACAACAGGGCTCGCTTCTCGCAAAGCAATCGATGTTTTCTGATAGTTTGCATCGCGCCGCGTCGGGCTATATGCTTGTTTAGTAGCAGCGATCGTTTTGAATTTTTGAAAAAATACCGGTTCGCATCGGTGGGATGGCAAATTTTTTGGGTGTTCGGCGACCGCTGATCGACAAAAAAAAAAAAGTGAGTATGAAATATTTCACAACAGGGCTCGCTTCTCGCAACGCAATTGATGTTTTCTGATAGTATGCATCGAAACGCGTCAAGGGAAAAATTTTTTTTGGGGGGGGAAAAGGGGGGGGCCCAAATTTTTAATTCCTTTTTAAAATTTTGGTTTTTTAAAAAACCCCCGGGGGGGAAAATTTTGGGGGGAAAAAGGGAAAAAAGGGAAATTTTCCCAAAAACCCCTTTTTTTAAAGGGAAACCCCCTTTTTTTTGGGGGGGGGGATTTTTTAAAAAACCAAAAATTTTTTTTGGGGAAAACCCTTTTTGGGGGGGGAAATTTTTTTGGGGGGGGGGGGGTTTTTGGGGGGTTTTTTTTTAAAAAATTTTTTTGGGCCCCCCGGGGGCCCCCCTTTTTTTTTTTTTAAAAATTTTAAAATTTTCCCAAATTTTTTGGGGTTTTGGGGGGGGGGGGAAAAATAAAAATTTTAAAAAAAAATTTTTGGGTTTTTTTTAAAAAAACCGAAACCCCAAAATTTTTTTTTAAATTTTTTAAAATTTTTTTTTGGATTTTTTTGGAAAAAAAAAATTTTAACCCCCCGGGCCACAAAAAAAAAGGGTTTTTTAAAAAAACCCCCCCCCGGGGTTTTTTTTTTTTTGGGGGCCCCCCCGGGGGGTTTTTCCCCCCCTTTTTTTTAAAAAAACCCCCCCGGTGGGGGAAAATTTTTTTGGGGGTTCCCCCCCAAAAAAAAAGGGGGATGAAATATTTCACAACAGGGCTCCCCCAAAAAAAAAATTTTTTTTTTAAAAAAATTTGGGGCCCCCCTTTTTTTTTTTGGGCCCTTTTTTTTAAAAAAAACCCCCCCGGGGGGGGGGTTTTTTTAAAAAAAAAAAAAAAAATTTTTTTAAAATTTTTTTTAAAAAAAAAAAAAATTTTTTTGGGGCCGGAAATTTTTCCCCCCTAAGGGTTTTTTTTTTTTTGCAAAGGGGGGGTTTTTGGGGGGGGGGAAAAAAAAAAAAAGGGAAAAAAATTTTAAAAAAAAAACCCCAAAAAAATTTTTTCCAAAGGGAAATTTTCCCCTTGGGGGGGGGGAAAATTTTTTTTTTGAAAAAGGGTTTTTTTGGGGGGGAAATTTTTGGGGGGGGAAAAAAAAGGGGGGGAAAAAAAATTTTTTAAAAACCCCCCCCTTTTTTTTTAAAAAAAAACCGGTTTTTACCCCGGTTTAAATTTTTTTTAAAAACCGGGCCCTTTTTTTTTTAAAAAAAAAAAAGGCCCGGGGGAAGGCCAAAAAAAGGGGGGGGGGAAAAAAAAAAAAAGGGGAAAAAAAGGGGTTTTTCTTTTCCCCCCCCGGGGGGGGGAAAAGGGGGGTTTTTTTTTTTCCCCCTTTTTTTTTGGAAAATTTTTTTCGGGGGGTTGGGTTTTAGGTGAAAAAAAAAAATTTTTTTTTAAAAAATTTTTTTTTAAAAAATTTTTTTTTTAAAAGTTTTTTTTCCCCCCTTTTCCTTTTTTTTTTAAAAAATTTTTTTGGGGAAAAAAATTTTTTTTTTTCAAAATTTTTAAAAAAAAAATAAAAAAAAGGGGGGTTTTTTTCCCAAAAAAATTTTTTCCAAAAAAGGGGGCCCCCCCCCCTTTGGGTTTTTTTTAAAAAAAAATTTTAAAAGGGGGGCCCCTTTTTTTTGGGGTTACGACCCAAAAAAAAAAAAAAGGGTTTAAAAGGGGGCCCCTTTTAAAAAATTTTTTTTTAAATTTTTTGGGGGGGCCCCCTTTTTTTGGGGGAAAATTTTTTTAAAAAAAAAGGTTAAAAAGGGGGGTTTTTGGGGGTTTTTGGGGGGAAAACCAAAAAAAAAATTTTTAAAAATTTTTTTTAAAAAAAAAATTTTTTTTTGGAACCCCCGGGGGGGTTTTGGGGGGTTTTTAAAAATTTTTCCCCCGGGGGGGTTTTTGTTTGGGGCCCCCAAAAAAAAGGGTTAAAAAATTTTTTTAAAAAACCCCTTTTCCCAAAAAAAAAATTTTTTTTTTTAACCCCGGGGGCGGGGTTTTGGTTTTTTTTTTTTTTTTTTGGGAAAAATACCGGTTCCAAAGGTGGGATGGCAAAATTTTTTGGGGTTTGGGGCCCCCCCAAAAAAATTAAAAAATTTTTTCAAAAGGGGTTTTTTTAAAAAAAATTTTGTTTTTGAAAGGGGTTTTTAATTTTTTTTTTTGGGGGGGGTTTTTTTTAAAAACCCCCCGGGGGGGGGGGGGGTTTTTTTTTTTTCCCCCCAAAAAAAAGGGGGGGGGGGGGGGGAAAAAAAAAAAAAAATTTTTTTTTCGGGGGGGGTTTTTTTTTTTTTAAAAAAGGGGGGGAAAAAAAAAAAAATTTGGGGTGGAAAAATTTTTTTTTGGGCCCCCCCCAAAAAAAAAAAAATATTTAAAAAAAACCCCGGGGTTTCCCCCCCCTTTTTTTTAAACCCCCGCCCGGCCCTTTTTTTTTAGAGCCGGTTTTTTTTTTAAAAAAAAAAAATTTTGGGGGTGGGAAAAATTTTTTTTTTTCCCCCGGAAAAAAAAAAAATTTTAAAAAACCCCCCCCCCAAAAAAATTTTTTTTAAAAGCCCCCGGGGGGCCCCGGGGTTTTTTTGGGGGGAAAATTTTTTTTTTTTCCCCCCCGGGGAATTTTTTTTAAAAATTTTACCGGGTGTTTAAAAATTTGGGGGCCCCGGGTGGCAAAATGTGATATAAAATGTTAAATATTTAAAAGGTATCTCAAAGGGTTGGGGTTTTTGTTGTGAAACGGTCGGGTTAATTTTTTGTTCCCGGTGTTTTAATTTTTTTTCCGGTCCATCGGTGGGAGTTATTTTTGGGGTTTTCCCCAAAAAATAAAAAATTTTAAAAGGCTTGCTCCGAAACATATTTTTCGGAGGGAATGTTGGATAAATCTTTTACCGGTTGGAATTTTGGAAACCCCGCACGGGGTGGAAAATTTTTGGGCCCGGGGCCGCTTTCGCAAAAAATGAGTTATATTTGAAGGCCTTAAAAATGTGTTTTCGATTTTCTGGTAATATTGTTGTTGGGGACTTTATTTCGAAAACCGGTTCGCATCGGGGGGCAAATTTTGTTTGGGCGCCCTGAAAAAATTTGAATTCCGGGGGCGTCAAAATTGTTTTGGGGTTTGATTTGGGGGCCCCCGGCCATCTTTTTAGAAATATTGTTTTAATTGATCCGGGTGGAAAATTTTTGGGTGTTCCCGAAAAAAAGTGGTATGAAATTTTTGGGCCGTTTCGAACGCAAATTTTTTTGAAACATTTTTCCCGGGGCTCTTTTTGGGTGCAAGTTTTATTTTAAAAATCCCTTTTTTTGGGGGGCAAAATTTTTTTTTTATCCAAAGGATGGGAACATTTTTTAAAACCGCCTCGAAAATTATTTTCTAGCATCGACGCGTCGGAAAATTTTGTTTGTAGGCTCGTTTTAATTTGGATAAATTTCCCCCAGGTGGGATGGAAAAATTTGGGTTTTGACGGATCGCAAAAAATGGTATAAATTTAAACAGGTCGCTTTGGAAAAAATTTTTTATAGTTTTTAAGCCCTGGAAATATTGGGTTTTTGCAGGGGTTTTTAAATTTTTTAAAAGGTCGCTCGGTGGATCAAAATTTTTTGGATGGACCCTTCGAAAAATGAAATTCACAAAAAGGAATTTTTAAAAAGGTCGATTTTTGGGAACAATGGTTTGGGTTTTGTTGAAAAATGGTATGTTTTTTAAAAACCCTTCGACGGTGGGGTGGAAATTTTTTTGCGGTCGGGCGCTTCAAAAAAGGAGTTTGAAATTTTTGAAAACAGGGTTTGCTTTTGCAAAGAAATTTTTTTTTAGTTTTCGGGGCCCCGTCGATAGTTGTTTATGCGCATGTTTTAAATTTGAAAAACGGTTTCATCGGTGGGATGGCAAATTTTGGTGTTGGGCCGCTGATCGAAAAAATGTTTAAAATTTGACAAAGGTCGCTTCGAAAGGAATCGATTTTTTTTTCCCCGCCGGCGAACTAATGGTTTTCAGCCCTTTTTTTTGAAAACGGTTCGAGGTGGGGCAATTTGGATGTTTTTGGGGACCGCTGATCGAAAAAATGAGTAAAATTCATTCAAACGGGTGCTTCAAAGGATTTTTCGATGGTTTATCGGCCCCGCGGTATAGCTTTAAATCCCGCGATTTTGAATTTTTGGAAAAACCGGTTCCACGGGGGATGAAAATTTTTGGGGTTTGGAGCACGACAAAAAAATTAAAAATTTTCGCAAAGGGGGTTTTGGAAAAGGTTCGATAGTTTGAAAGCCTCGAACATATGTTTTTAAACGGTTTTTTTTTGGAAAAATCGGTTCGCGGTGGGATGGCAAAAATTTTGGGAAATTGGGAAAGGCCAGTGAAAAAAATTTTTTTAAGGGCGCTTCTCGCAAAAATGATTTTATATGCCAACGGGGTGAAATCTTTTTGGGTGTTAATTTCTTGAAAAACCGGTTCGCAGGGGGGGAAATTTTTCCCCCGGATCGCAAAAAGGGGAAAATTTTTACAAGGGCCGCTTCGCAAAAATGATTTTTCTATTGCATTTGCCCCTCCGGGGAATGGTTGTTTGAAGGATTTTGATTTAAAACCGTTCGAGTGGATGAAAATTTTTAAATTGGGCCCCTTTGCAAAGAATTAAAATTTTCGACAACCCGGGATCGTTTAAAGAACGATGTTTTTGAAATTGGGCACCCGGTCGCTATGTTTTTGTTCGCGGTTTTTGATTTGCACGGGGGTGAAATTTTGGTCGGCCCCGAGAAAAAGTTTTTGGTTTGCAACCGGTCGCTTTAAAGGAATGATTTTGAAATTGCTCGCCCGCGGGTAATTTTTGTTTGTGCGCACGTTTTAAATTTTATACCCCACGGGGATGGAAATTTTTGGGGTTCGGTGGCAAAATGGGGTAGTGTTAAACAGGGGTTTCAAAAATATTTTTCGATGTTGCAAATTGGCTTAAGCTTTTGAAAGGACGTTTTAATTTTAAAAAACGGTAAAGGGGATGAAATTTTTTGGTGGGGGCCGCTGTGAAAAGATGATTAAAATTTGAAAAATTAAACCAGTATTTGATTATATTTTGGTGGGCTTCTCGCAACGCAACATGTTTTCTGATAGTATGCATCGCGCCGCGTCGGTCTATATGCTTGCTTATAGCAAGAGAAATGATCGTTGAACGAGACAGGTCTTCAGGAAAGCCAGCCCGCGCTCAAACCAGCATGATACAAAAACTGCAGGCCTGGCGACCGCTGATCTGAACGAAAACAGAGTATGAAACATTCACAACAGGGCTCGCTTCTCGCAACGCAATTGATGTTTTCTGATAGTATGCATCGAAACGCGTCGGGCTATATGCTTGTTTAGTAGCAGCGATCGTTTTTAATTTTTGGATAAATTACCGGTTCGCATCGGTGGATGGCAAATTTTTTGGGTGTTCGGCGACCGCTGATCGACAAAAAAAGTGAGTATAAAATATTTCACAACAGGGCTCGCTTCTCGCAAAGCAATCGATGTTTTCTGATAGTTTGCAATCTGCCGCGTCGAACTATATGCTTGTTTAGTAGCAGCGATCGTTTTGTTTTGGACCATCGAGGACCACTGATCGACAAAAAAAGTGAGTATGAAATATTTCACAACAGGGATCGCTTCTCGCAAAGGTATCGATGTTTTCTGATGGTATGCATCGCGCCGCGTCGGGCTATATGCTTGTAAAGTGCCTGCGATCGTTTTGAATTTTTTGAAAAAATACCGGTTCGCATCGGTGGGATGGCAAAATTTTTTGGGTGTTCGGCGACCGCTGATCGACAAAAAAAGTGAGTATGAAATATTTCACAACAGGGCTCGCTTCTCGCAAACCAATCGATGTTTTCTGATAGTATTTATCAAGCCGCGTCGGGCTATATGCTTGTTTAGTAGCAGCGATCGTTTTGAATTTTTGGAAAAAATACCGGTTCGCATCGGTGGGATGGCAAAATTTTTTGGGTGTTCGGCGACCGCTGATCGACAAAAAAAGTGAGTTTGAAATATTTGACAACAGGGCTCGCTTCTGATAGTTTGCATTGCGCCGCGTCGAACTATTTGCTTGTTTAGAAGCAGCGATCGTTTTTAATTTTTGGAAAAAATACCGGTTCGCATCGGTGGGATGGCAAAATTTTTTGGGTGTTCGGCGACCGCTGATCGACAAAAAAAGTGAGTATGAAATATTTCACAACAGGGCTCGCTTCTCGCAACGCAATTGATGTTTTCTGATAGTATGCATCGAAACGCGTCGGGCTATATGCTTGTTTAGTAGCAGCGATCGTTTTTAATTTCTGAATAAAATACCGGTTCGCATCGGTGGGATGGCAAAATTTTTTGGGTGTTCGGCGACCGCTGATCGACAAAAAAAGTGAGTATAAAATATTTCACAACTGGGCTCGCTTCTCGCAAACCAATCGATGTTTTCTGATAGTATGCATCTTGCCTCTTCGGGCTATATGCTTGTTTAGTGGCAGCGATCGTTTTGAATTTTTGGAATATATACCGGTTCGCATCGGTGGGATGGCAAAATTTTTTGGGTGTTCGGCGACCGCTGATCGACAAAAAAAGTGAGTATGAAATATTTCACAACAGGGCTCGCTTCTCGCAAACCAATCGATGTTTTCTGACAGTATGCATCGCAACGCGTCGGGCTATATACTTGTTAAGTAGCAGCGATCGTTTTAGATTTTTGGATAAAATACCGGTTCGCATCGGTGGGATGGCAAAATTTTTTGGGTGTTTTTCTTGAGTAGCAGCGAGTAGATTTTGCATACCGGCGCCGCGCGATCGGGCTATAGGGCTCGCTTCTCGCAAACCAATCGATGTTTAGTATGCAGCGTCGGGATCGTTTTTAATCGTTTTTTGGAAAAAATACCGGTTCGCATCGGTGGGATGGCAAAATTTTTTGGGTGTTCGGCGACCGCTGATCGACAAAAAAGTGAGTATGAAATATTTGACAATCGATGTTTTTCTGAAGTTTGCATCGCAACGCGTCGGGCTTCTAGCAGCGATCAAACCAATCGATGCAAAATTTTTTTCTGATCGACAAAAGTATGCATCTTCGCTTCTCGCCGATGCGTCGGGCTATATGCATGTTTAGTAGCAGCGATCGTTTTGAATTTTGAAAAAATACCGGTTCGCATCGGTGGGATGGCAAAAATTTTTGGGTGTTCGGCGACCGCTGATCGACAAAAAAAGTGAGTATGAAAATATTTCACAACAGGCTCGCTTCTCGCAACGCAATCGATGTTTTCTGATAGTATGCATCGCTACGCGTCGGGCTATATACTTGTTAAGTAGCAGCGATCGTTTTTAATTTTTGGATAAATTACCGGTTCGCATCGGTGGGATGGCAAAATTTTTTGGGTGTTCGGCGACCGCTGATCGACAAAAAAAGTAAGTATGAAATATTTCACAACAGGGCTCGCTTCTCGCAAACCAATCGATGTTTTCTGATAGTATGCATCGCGCCGCGTCGGGCTATATGCTTGTTTAGTAGCAGCGATCGTTTTGAATTTTTGGAAAAAATACCGGTTCGCATCGGTGGGATGGCAAAAATTTTTTGGGTGTTCGGCGACCGCTGATCGACAAAAAAGTGAGTATGAAATATTTCACAACAGGGCTCGCTTCTCGCAACGCAATTGATGTTTTCTGATAGTTTGCATCGCCGCGTCGGGCGAACTACTTGTTTAGTAGCAGCGATCGTTTTATTTTAGCAGCGATCGTTTTTAATTTTTGGATAGATTACCAATTGATGGTTCCTTCGCATCGGTGGGATGGAAAAATTTTTTGGGTGTTCGGCGACCGCTGAAATTTTTGGGATCGACAAAAAAGTGAGTATGAAATATTTGACAACAGAACTCGCTTCTCGCAACCCAATCGATGTTTTCTGATAGTTTGCATCGCGCCGCGTCGAACTATATGCTTGTTTAGTAGCAGCGATCGTTTTGAATCTTTGGGAAAAAAACCGGTTCGCATCGGTGGGATGGTAAAATTTTTTGGACCATCGAGGACCACTGATCGACAAAAAAAGTGAGTATGAAATATTTCACAACAGGGATCGCTTCTCGCAAAGGTATCGATGTTTTCTGATGGTATGCATCGCGCCGCGTCGGGCTATATGCTTGTTAAGTGCCTGCGATCGTTTTGAATTTTTGGAAAAAATACCGGTTCGCATCGGTGGGATGGCAAAATTTTTTGGGTGTTCGGCGACCGCTGATCGACAAAAAAAGTGAGTATAAAATATTTCACAACAGGGCTCGCTTCTCGCAAACAAATCGATGTTTTCTGATAGTTTGCATCGCGCCGCGTCGAACTATATGCTTGTTTAGTAGCAGCGATCGTTTTGAATTTTTGGAAAAAATACCGGTTCGCATAGGTGGGATGGCAAAATTTTTTGGACCATCGAGGACCACTGATCGACAAAAAAAGTGAGTATGAAATATTTCACAACAGGGCTCGCTTCTCGCAAAGGAATCGATGTTTTCTGATGGTATGCATCGCGCCACGTCGGGCTATATGCTTGTTAAGTGCCTGCGATCGTTTTGAATTTTTGGAAAAAATACCGGTTCGCATCGGTGGGATGGCAAAATTTTTTGGACCATCGAGGACCACTGATCGACAAAAAAAGTGAGTATAAAATATTTCACAACAGGGCTCGCTTCTCGCAAACCAATCGATGTTTTCTGATAGTATGCATCTTGCCTCTTCGGGCTATATGCTTGTTAAGTGGCAGCGATCGTTTTGAATTTTTGGAATAAATACCGGTTCGCATCGGTGGGATGGCAAAATTATTCGGGTGTTCGGCGACCGCTGATCGACAAAAAAAGTGAGTATGAAATATTTGACAACAGGGCTCGCTTCTCGCAAACCAATCGATGTTTTCTGATAGTATGCATCTTGCCTCGTCGGGCTATATGCTTGTTTAGTGGCAGCGATCGTTTTGAATTTTTGGAATAAATACCGGTTCGCATCGGTGGGATGGCAAAATGTTTTGGGTGTTCGGCGACCGCTGATCGACAAAAAAAGTGAGTATGAAATATTTGACAACAGGGCTCGCTTCTCGCAAAGCAATCGATATTTTCTGTTAGTTTGCATTGCGCCGCGTCGAACTATTTGCTTGTTTAGAAGCAGCGATCGTTTTTAATTTTTGGAAAAAATACCGGTTCGCATCGTCGGGATGGCAAAATTTTTTGGGTGTTCGGCGACCGCTGATCGACAAAAAAAGTGAGTATAAAATATTTCACAACAGGGATCGCTTCTCGCAAAGGAATCGATGTTTTCTGATGGTATGCATCGCGCCGCGTCGGGCTATATGCTTGTTAAGTGCCTGCGATCGTTTTGAATTTTTGGAAAAAATACCGGTTCGCGACATTTCTCAACAGGGCTCGCTTCTCGCAAACCAATCGATGTTTTCTGATAGTATGCATCTTGCCGCGTCGGGCTATATGCTTGTTTAGTAGCAGCGATCGTTTTGAATTTTTGGAAAAAATACCGGTTCGCATCGGTGGGATGGCAAAATTTTTTGGGTGTTCGGCGACCGCTGATCGACAAAAAAAGTGAGTATGAAATATTTCACAACAGGGCTCGCTTCTCGCAACGCAATTGATGTTTTCTGATAGTATGCATCGAAACGCGTCGGGCTATATGCTTGTTTAGTAGCAGCGATCGTTTTTAATTTCTGAATAAAATACCGGTTCGCATCGGTGGGATGGCAAAATTTTTTGGGTGTTCGGCGACCGCTGATCGACAAAAAAAGTGAGTATAAAATATTTCACAACAGGGCTCGCTTCTCGCAAACCAATCAATGTTTTCTGATAGTATGCATCGCGCCGCGTCGGGCTATATGCTTGTTTAGTAGCAGCGATCGTTTTGAATTTTGGAAAAATTACCGGTTCGCATCGGTGGGATGGCAAAATTTTTTGGGTGTTCGGCGACCGCTGATCGACAAAAAAAGTGAGTATAAAATATTTCACAACAGGGCTCGCTTCTCGCAAACAAATCGATGTTTTCTGATAGTTTGCATCGCACCGCGTCGAACTATATGCTTGTTTAGTAGCAGCGATCGTTTTGAATATTTTTGGAAAAAAATACCGGTTCGCATAGGTGGGATGGCAAAATTTTTGGTGTTCGGCGACCGATCGACAAAAAAGTGAGTATAAAAATATTTCACAACAGGGCTCGCTTCTCGCAAAGGAATCGATGTTTTCTGATGGTATGCATCTACGCCACGTCGGGCTATATGTTTATTTAGTAGCAGCGATCGTTTTGAATTTTTGGAAAAATACCGGTTCTGCATCGGTGGGATGGCAAAATTTTTGGGTGTTCGGCGACCGCTGATCGACAAAAAGTGAGTATGAAATATTTGACACAGGGCTCGCTTCTCAAAGCAATCAATGTTTTCTTGATAGTATGCATCCAGCTTCGCCTCGGGCTATATGCTTGTTTAGTAGCATGAACGTTTTGAATTTTTTGGAAAAAATACTGGTTCGCATCGGTGGGATGGCAAATTTTTTGGTGTTCGGCGACGGCTGATCGACAAAAAGTGAGTATGAAATATCTCACAACAGGGCTCGCTTCTCGCAAACGCAATCGATGTTTTCGGGATAGTATATCGCGCCGCGTCGGGCTATATGCTTGTTTAGTAGCAGCGATCGTTTTGAATTTTTGGAAAAATACCGGTTCGCATCGGTGGGATGGCAAAATTTTTGGGTTTTCGGCGACCGCTGATCGACAAAAAAGTGAGTATGAAATATTTCACAACAGGGCTCGCTTCTCGCAACGCAATCGATGTTTACGGATAGTATGCATCGCAACGCGTCGGGCTATATACTTGTTAAGTAGCAGCGATCGTTTTAGATTTTTGATAAAATACCGGTTCGCATCGTTGGGATGGCAAAATTTTTGCGTTCGGCGACCGCTGATCGACAAAAAGTGAGTATGAAATATTTCACAACAGGGCTCGCTTCTCGCAAACCAATCGATGTTTTCTGATAGTTTGCAATCTGCCGCGTCGAACTATATGCTTGTTTAGTAGCAGCGATCGTTTTGAATTTTGAAAAATACTTGTCTGCATCGGTGGATGGCAAAATTTTTTGGGTGTTCGGCGACGGGCTGATCGACAAAAAAATGGTATGGGAAAAAAATTTTACAACAGGGCCCTTCTCCAAAAACCCCAAATTTATGTTTTCTGATAGTACCCTCGAAACGCGTCGGGCTATATGCTTGTTTATTTCGGGGATCGTTTTTTAATTTTTTGGAAAAAAAATCCCGGGTTTTTATCGGTGGGATGGAAAATTTTTTTTGGGGGTTCGGCGACCCTGATCGGCAAAAAAATGAGTATAAAATATTTCCCAACAGGGGGGGCGCTTCTCCCAAAAAAAATCAAAGTTTTCCAATGGGATGCATCGCGCCGCGTCGGGCTATATGCTTGTTTAGTAGCAGCGATCGTTTTTTAATTTTGGAAAAATTACCGGGTTTGCATCGGTGGGATGGCAAAATTTTTTGGGTGTTCGGGACCGCTGATCGACAAAAAAAATAGTATAAAAAATTTCCCCAACGGGGGTCGCTTCTCGCAAACCAAAAAGTTTTTCTGATGGGTTTTCTCGCGCCGCGTCGGGTATTGGGGTTTTAAGTAGCAGCGATCGTTTTAGATTTTGATAAAATACCGGTTCGCATCGGTGGGATGGCAAATTTTTGCGGTGTTCGGCGACCGCTGATCGACAAAAGTGAGTATAAAATATTTTTACAACAGGGCTCGCTTCTCGCAAAACAAATCGATGTTTTCTGATAGGTTGCATCGCGCCGCGTCGAACTTATATGCTTGTTTAGTAGCAGCGATCGTTTTGAATTTTGGAAAAAATACCGGTTCGCATCGGTGGGATCTTAAAATTTTTTTGGGCGTTCGGCGACCACTGATCGACAAAAAAGTGAGTAAGGAAATATTTCACAACAGGGCTCGCTTCTCGCAAAGGGAATCGATGTTTTCTGACGGTATGCATCTTGCGCCGCGTCCCCGGGCTATATGCTTGTTAAGTAGCAGCGATCGTTTTTGAATTTTTGGAAAAAATACCGGTTCGCATCGGTGGGATGGCAAAATTATTCGGGTGTTCGGCGACCGCTGATCGACAAAAAAGTGAGTATAAAATATTTGACAACAGGGCTCGCTTCTCGCAAACCAATCGATGTTTTCTGATAGTATGCATCTTGCCCCGTCGGGCTATATGCTTGTTTAGTAGCAGCGATCGTTTTTTGAATTTTGGAATAAATACGGTTCGCATCGGTGGGATGGCGCAAATGTTTTGGGTGTTCGGCGACCGCTGATCGACAAAAAAGTGATTATATGAAATATTTCACAACAGGGCTCGCTTCTCGCAGCAATCGATATTTCTGATAGTTTGCATGAGGCCGCGTCGGGCTATTTGCTTGTTTATTCCAGCAGCGTCGTTTTAAATTTCTGAAAAAAATACCGGTTCGCATCGTTTGGGATGGCAAAATTTTTGGGTGTTCGGCGACCATGATCGACAAAAAAGTGAGTATAAAATATTTCATAAACAGGGCTCGCTTCTCGCAAACCAATCGATGTTTTCGATGACTAACCATCTGCCTCTTCGGGCTATATGCTTGTTTAGTGGCAGCGATCGTTTTGAATTTTGGAAAAATACCGGTTCGCATCGGTGGGATGGCAAAATTTTTTGGGTGTTCGGCGACCGCTGATCGACAAAAAAGTGAGTATGAAATATTTCACAACAGGGCTCGCTTCTCGCAAACCAATTGATGTTTTCTGACAGTAGTTTGCATCGCGCCGCGTCGGGCTATATGCTTGTTTAGTAGCAGCGATCGTTTTTAATTTTTGGAAAAATACCGGATCACGCATCGGTGGGATGGCAAAATTTTTGGGTGTTCGGCGACCGCTGATCGACAAAAAAAGTGAGAGTGTGAAATATTTGACAACAGGGCTCGCTTCTCGCAACGCAATTGATGTTTTCTGATAGTATGCATCGAAACGCGTCCAAAAGGGGGCCTTTTTTTTTATTGCCTTGGGTTTTTTTTGGGGGGGGGTGC
>JAGVSL010000336.1:0-19943 GCA_022494535.1 Himalopsyche phryganea
AAAAAAAGGGGAAAATGGCCAAAAGGGGGGGGCCGGGGCCCCAAAAATTTTTTTTTTTTTTTTTAAAGGGTTTTTTTTTCCCGGGGAACCCCGGGGGGGGGCCCCCCCCCCAAAAAAAATTTTAAAAAAAAACCCCCCCCCCCCCCCCCCTTAGGGGAAAAAGGGGGGGGGGCCTTTTTTTAAAAAGGGGGGGGAAAAAAGCCCCAAAAAAAAACCTTAAAAATTTAAAATGGGAACCCCCGGGGAAGGGGCACCCCCCCGGGGGGGGGGTTTTTTCCCGGGGGAAAAAAAACCCCCCTTTTTTTGGGCCCACCCAGCCATAAAAAAAAACAAAAAAAAAGGGGGGGCCCCCTTTTCAAGGCCACGGGAACCGGGGGCCCCTAATTTTTCCGGGGTTTTTTTAAAAAGGTTAAAAAAAAAAATTGGGGCCCCGGGGGGGAAAAAAAAAAAAAAAAAAAAAAAGGGGGGGAAAAAGGGGAAAAAATTTTTTTTTTTTTGGGGGGGGAAAAAAATTACCCCTTTTTGGGGGGGGGGAAAAGCCCCCAAAAAAAAAATTTTTAAAAAAATTTTTTTAAAAGGGGCCCCCCCCCCGGGCCCCTTAAAAAGGGGGGGGGAAAAATTACGGGGGTTTTTTTTTTTTTCCCCCTTTTTTAAAAACCCCAAAAAAAAATTAAAAAAAAAAACCCCCCCTTGGGGAAAAGGGCTTTTGGGCCCCAAAACCCCCCCCCCTAAATTTAAAAGGGGTTTTCCCCCCAAAGGGGCCCCGGGGGAAAAAAGGGGCCCCGGGGGGAAAAAAATTTTTTTTGGAAAAATGGGCCAAAGGCCCCCCCCAGGGGGGGGGCCCCTTTTTTTTAATTTTTTCGGGGGGGCCCCCCCGTTTAAAAAATTCCCAAAAAAAAACCCCCCCCAAAAAAAAAAAAAAAAACCCAAAAGGGGGGGGCTTTTTGGGGGTTTTTTTTCCCGGGGGAAAACCCCCCGGGGGGTTTTTTTTTTTTTAAAAAACCCCCGGGATTTTGGGGGGGGGGGTTTCCCCCCTTTTTGGAAAATTCTTTAAAAAAAAAAAACCCCCCCCCCTTAAGGCGGGCCCGTTAAACCCCCCAAAAATTTCCTTGTTTTTGGGGGGGAAAAAAAAAAAAATTTAAACCAAAAAACCCCAAAAACCCCCCAAAAGGGGGGGGGCCGGGGGAAAACCCCCCCTTTTTCCCCAAATTTTTTTGGGGGGTTAAAACCCCCCGGGGAAAAAAGGGGCCCCGGGGGGAAATTTTTGCTTTAAAACCCGGGGGGCCCCCCCACCCAAGGGGGCCCCCAAAAGGGGGCCCCCTTTTTTTTTTTTAAAAAAAATTTCCCCCCCTTTTAAAAATTTTTTTTTAAAAAAAAAAAAAATCCCCCCGGAAAAAGGGCCCCGTTTTTTTTTGGGGGGGCCCCCCCCCAAAAAAAAAAACCCCTTTTTTTTAAAAGGGGCCCCCCCCCTTTTTTTTTTTCCCCCCGGGGGGGGGGGAAAAAAAACCCCCCTTTTTTGGGCCCCCCCCCCCTAAAAAAAGGGGGGGGGGGGGTTTTTTTTTTTTTTTGGGGGGGGGGGGGGAAAAATAAAAATTTTTGGGGGGAAAAAGGCCCAAAAAAAAAGGGGGAAGGGGAAAAGGGGTTTTTTCCCAATTTTTGGGGGGAAAACCCCCTTTTTTTCCCCAAAATTCCCCGGGGGGGAAAAAAAAAAAGGGGGGGGGGGGAAAAAAGGGGTTTTAAACCCCCCCAAAAAAAAAGGGCCAAAACCCCGGGGGGCCCCCCGGGGGGCCGGGGAAAACCCCCAAAACCCCAAAAAGGGGGAAAAAATTTTTTTTTTTTGGGGGGGGGGGCCAAAAAACCCCCCAAAAAGGGGGGAAAATTTTTAAAATTTTGGCCCCCTTTTTTTTGGGGCCCCCTTCCCCGGGGGGGGGGGCCCCCCAAAAATTAAAGGGGCCCAAAAAAAAGGTTTTGGGGGGGCCCCCCCCCCCCGGAAAAAAAACCCCCGCGGGCCCCGGGAACCTTTGCTTTAAAAAATTTTTTTTTCCCCGGGAAAAATAACCAAAATTTAAAAAAACCCGGAAAAGGGCCAAAACGGAAAAAAAAAGTTGGGGAAAGGGTTTTTTTTGGCCCAAAAAAGGGGAACCGGAAACCCAAAACCCCAAAAAACCCCCCCAAAAAAGGGGGGGAAAATTAAAAAATTTTTTTTTTAAAAAAAAAACCCCCCCGGGGCCCCCCCGGCCCCCGGGGGGGGGTGGGGTTTCCTTTTTTTGGGGGAAACCCCTTTTTTTGGGGGGAAAAAGGAAATTAAAAAAAGGGGAAAAAAAAGGGGGAAAAATTTAAGGGGAAAAGGGAAAGGGTTAAGGCCCGGGCCCCTTTTGCGCAGGGGAAAAAAAAAATTGGGGGGGGTTTTTAAAAAAGGGGTTTTCAAGGGGGGCCCCCCCCCCTTTTTTGGGTTTTTAAAAAAAAAAAGGCCCCCCCAAAAGGGGGGGGGTGGGAAAAGGGTTTTTTTGGGGGTTTTAAAAAGGGGGCCCCCCCCTTTTTAAAAAAAAAAAAAAAAAAAAAAACCCCCCGGGGGAAAAGGGGGGAAAAATTTGGGGGGTTTTCCCTTTTTTCCCCCCCCTTTTCCCCTTTTTTGGGGGGAAAATTTTAAAAAAAAGGGGGGCCCCCCCCCGGGAAGGTTTTCCCCTTAAAACCCGGCCCCCCAAACCAACCCGGGGGGGGGGGAAGGGAAATTTTTGCCGGGGGCCCAAAAAGGGGAAAAAAAAAAAAAAAAAGGGAAAAGGGCCCCCAAAAAAACCCCCCCAAAAAAAAGGGGAAAAAAATTTTTTTTTAAAAAATTTTTGGGGGGGGTTTTTTTTTTTAAAATTTGGGGGGGCGGCCCCGGGGGGATAAAAAAAGGGGGAAAATTGGGGGGGGTTTTTTTTTCCCCCCCCAAAAAAAAAAAAAAAAGGGGGGCCCCCCGGGGACGGGGGGGTTTTTTTTTTTTAAAAAACCCCCCCGGGGAAAAAAAAACCCCTAAAAAGCCAAACGAAAAAAAATTAAAAAAGGGGCCTAAAGTTTAAACTTAAAATTTTTTTGGGGGGGGGGGTTTTTAAAAAAGGGGGGGGAAGGGGACCCGGGGAAAAGGGGGGGGGGGTTTTTCCCCCCCTTTTTTTTTGGATTTTTTCCCCCTTAAAAGGGGGGGACCCGGGGCCAGTTGGGAAAAGGGGGGTTTTTTTTCCCCGGGTTTTAAAAATTTTAAAAAAAATTTTAAAAAAGGGGCCCAAAAAAAAAAGGGAAAGTTGGGGGGGAAAAAAATTTTTTCCCTTTTTGGGGAACCGGAAACCCCTTTAAAAGGGGGGGGAAAAAAGGGGGGGAATTTTTTGGGGGGGGGGGAAAAATTTTTTGGGGGGGGGAAATTTTTTAAAAAAAAAACCCCGGGGGGGGGCCCCCCCCCAAACCCCGGGGCCCGGGGGGCAATTTTTTTTTTAAAAAAAAAAAAACCCCGGAAAAAAAAGGGGCCCCCGCCGGGAAAAAGAAAAAGGGGAAAATTTTGGGGGTTTTTTTGGGGGGGTGAAAAACCCCCCCTTTTCCCCCCGGGGGGGGCCCCCCCCCAATTTAAATTTGCAGGGGCCCTTTTTAAATTTCCCCCCCTGGTTGGGGGTTTTTAAAAATTAAAGGCCCAAAAAGGGGCCCCCCCCCGGGGGGGGGGGGGGGGATTGCCTTTAAAATTTTTAGGGTTCCCCTTTTAAAAATTAAAAAAAACCCGGGAAATTTTTTCCCCAAAAGGCCCCCAAACCCCCAAAAAAAGGAACAAAAAATTTTTTTTTCCCGGGGGGGCCCCCCCCCCCCCGGGGGGGGGGGGTTTTTGGGGGGGGTTTTTGGGGGGGGGGGTGGCCCCCCTTTTTTTTTTAAAAAACCGGGGAAAAAAAAAACCCGGGGGGGGGGTTGGGGGGTTTTTTTTTTTTAAAAAAAAAAAAAAAGGGGGGGGCCCCCCCCCCCAAAAAAAAAAGGGAAAAAAGGGGGTTTTTAAATTTTTGGGGGCCCCGGGGGGTTTTTTTCCCCTTAACCCCCGGGGGCAAAGGGGGGGGGGTTTGGGGGGTTTTTTAAATTTTGGGCCCCCGGGGGTTTGGGAAAAAAACCCCAAAAAAAAGGGGGGGAAAGGGGGAAAAAATTTTTCCCCGGGGGAAAAGGGGGGAAAAAAATTTTTAAAAAAAAAGGCCAAAAAAAACCCCCCCTGAAAACCCCCAAAAAAAGGGGGAAATTTTTTAAAAAAAATTTTTTTGCCGGGGGGGGGTTTCCCCGGGTTTTTTTGGGGGCAAAGGGGGCCCGGGGGGGTTTTAAAAACTTCCCGGGTTTAAAAAAATTTTTTTTTAAAAACCCGGGGGGGGTTAAAGCCCCCCGGGGTTTTTTTGGGGGGGTTTTTTTTTATAAAAAACCCCCGAAAACCAAAAAATTTCGCAGGGTGACAACCTTGAGGATCGCCCGCAGCTGTATGGAATAACTTACATACTAAAATGACTCAGCAGTTTTGAGAGTGCTTTAGGCCGGCGTAGGCACTGCTGCGCACCTGGTCATCGCACTCTTAAGCTGCAGGCGGGTGCACTGCGTGTACGCCAGGGTTACCAGTTAGCTTCGCAGGGTGACGACCTTGAGGATCGCCCGCAGCTGTATGGAATAACTTACATACTAAAATGACACAGTGCAAAAATGGCGCCAAAACGCACCACCTGCAAGGCGCACAGTGAGAGCGAGTAGCTAGCTATATATGTCTGACGATTCGCTTTATACAAAGGTCTAACAGCATATCTTATCATAGAGTTTCGCTTCGAGACGAGCGCACACAGCGTCATAAAACAATGCGAAATCGTATGCAGCTAAGCAGTTTTGAGAGTGCTTTAGGCCTGCGTAGGCACTGCTGCGCACCTGGTCATCGCACTCTAAGTGCAGGCGGGTGCACTGCGTGTACGCCAGGGTTACCAGTTAGCTTCGCAGGGTGACGACCTTGAGGATCGCCCGCAGCTGTATGGAATAACTTACATACTAAAATGACACAGTGCGAAAATGGCACCAAAACGCACCACCTGCAAGGCGCACAGTGAGAGCGAGTAGCTAGCTATATATGTCTGAAGATTCGCTTTTGCGCAGGGGTGAAACAGCAGATCACATCATAGAGTTTCGCTTCGAGACGAGCGCACACAGCGCGATGTAACAATGCGAAATCGTATGCAGCTAAGACAGTTTTGAGAGTGTTTCAGGCCTGCGTAGGCTGTATTGCTGCGCACCTGGTCATCGCACTCTTATGTGCAGGCGGGTGCACTGCGTGTACGCTAGGGTTATCGATAAGCTTCACAGGGTGACGACCTTGAGGATCGCCCGCAGCTGTATGGAATAACTTACATACTAAAATTACACAGTGCGAAAATGACGCCAAAACGCACCACCTGCAAGGCGCACAGTGAGAGCGAGTAGCTAGCTATATATGTCTGACGATTTGCTTTTATACAAGGTCTAACAGCATATCTTATCATAGAGTTTCGCTTCGAGACGAGCGCACACAGCGTCATAAAACAATGCGAAATCGTATGCAGCTAAGCAGTTTTGAGAGTGCTTTAGGCCTGCGTAGGCACTGCTGCGCACCTGGTCATCGCACTCTAAGTGCAGGCGGGTGCACTGCGTGTACGCCAGGGTAACCAGTTAGCTTCGCAGGGTGACGACCTTGAGGATCGCCCGCAGCTGTATGGAATAACTTACATACTAAAATGACACAGTGCGAAAATGGCGCCAAAACGCACCACCTGCAAGGCGCACAGTGAGAGCGAGTAGCTAGCTATATATGTCTGACGATTCGCTTTTATACAAAGGTCTAACAACACATCTTATCATAGAGTTTCGCTTCGAGACGAGCGCACACAGCGCCATGTAACAATGCGAAATCGTATGCAGCTAGACAGTTTTGAGAGTGTTTCAGGCCTGCGTAGGCTGTGCTGCGCACCTGGTCATCGCACTCTTATGGCAGGCGGGTGCACTGCGTGTACGCTAGGGTTATCGATAAGCTTCACAGGGTGACGACCTTGAGGATCGCCCGCAGCTGTATGGAATAACTTACATACTAAAATTACACAGTGCGAAAATGACGCCAAAACGCACCACCTGCAAGGCGCACAGTGAGAGCGAGTAGCTAGCTATATATGTCTGACGATTCGCTTTTATACAAAGGTCTAACAACACATCTTATCATAGAGTTTCGCTTCGAGACGAGCGCACACAGCGCCGATATAACAATGCGAAATCGTATGCAGCTAGACAGTTTTGAGAGTGCTTCAGGCCTGCGTAGGCAGTGCTGCGCACCTGGTCATCGCGCTCTTAAAGCAGGCGGGTGCACTGCGTGTACGCCAGGGTTATCAGTAAGCTTCGCAGGGGTGACGACCTTGAGGATCGCCCGCAGCTGTATGGAATAACTTACATACTAAAATGACACAGTGCGAAAATGACGCCAAAACGCACCACCTGCAAGGCGCACAGTGAGAGCGAGTAGCTATCTATATATGTCTGACGATTCGCTTTTATACAAAGGTCTAACAACACATCTTATCATAGAGTTTCGCTTCGAGACGAGCGCACACAGCGCCATGTAACAATGCGAAATCGTATGCAGCTAGACAGTTTTGAGAGTGTTTCAGGCCTGCGTAGGCTGTGCTGCGCACCTGGTCATCGCACTCTTATGGCAGGCGGGTGCACTGCGTGTACGCTAGGGTTATCGATAAGCTTCACAGGGGTGACGACCTTGAGGATCGCCCGCTGCTGTATGGAATAACTTACATACTAAAATTACACAGTGCGAAAATGACGCCAAAACGCACCACCTGCAAAGGCGCACAGTGAGAGCGAGTAGCTAGCTATATATGTCTGACGATTTGCTTTTATACAAAGGTCTAACAGCATATCTTATCATAGAGTTTCGCTTCGAGACGAGCGCACACAGCGTCATAAAACAATGCGAAATCGTATGCAGCTAAGCAGTTTTGAGAGTGCTTTAGGCCTGCGTAGGCACTGCTGCGCACCTGGTCATCGCACTCTAAGTGCAGGCGGGTGCACTGCGTGTACGCCAGGGTAACCAGTTAGCTTCGCAGGGTGACGACCTTGAGGATCGCCCGCAGCTGTATGGAATAACTTACATACTAAAATGACACAGTGCAAAAATGGCGCCAAAACGCACCACCTGCAAGGCGCACAGTGAGAGCGAGTAGCTAGCTATATATGTCTGACGATTCGCTTTTATACAAAGTTCTAACAGCATATCTTATCATAGAGTTTCGCTTCGAGGCGAGCGCACACAGCGTCATAAAACAATGCGAAATCGTATGCAGCTAAGCAGTTTTGAGAGTGCTTTAGGCCTGCGTAGGCACTGCTGCGCACCTGGTCATCGCACTCTAAGTGCAGGCGGGTGCACTGCGTGTACGGCAGGGTTATCAGTTAGCTTCGCAGGGCGACAACCTTGAGGATCGCCCGCAGCTGTATGGAATAACTTACATACTAAAATGACACAGTGCGAAAATGGCACCAAAACGCACCACCTGCAAGGCGCACAGTGAGAGCGAGTAGCTTGCTATATATGTCTGAAGATTTACTTTTGCGCAGGGGTGAAACAGCAAATCACATCATAGAGATTCGCTTCGAGACGAGCGCACACAGCGCGATGTAACAATGCGAAATCGTATGCAGCTAAGCAGTTTTGAAAGTGCTTCAGGCCTGCGTAGGCAGTGCTACGCACCTGGTCATCGCACTCTAATGGCAGGCGGGTGCACTGCGTGTACGCCAGGGTTACCAGTAAGCTTCGCAGGGTGACGACCTTGAGGATCGCCCGCAGCTGTATGGAATAACTTACATACTAAAATGACACAGTGCGAAAATGACGCCAAAACGCACCACCTGCAAGGCGCACAGTGAGAGCGAGTAGCTATCTATATATGTCTGACGATTCGCTTTTATACAAAGGTCTAACAGCACATCTTATCATAGAGTTTCGCTTCGAGACGAGCGCACACAGCGCCATGTAACAATGCGAAATCGTATGCAGCTAGACAGTTTTGAGAGTGTTTCAGGCCTGCGTAGGCTGTGCTGCGCACCTGGTCATCGCACTCTTATGGCAGGCGGGTGCACTGCGTGTACGCTAGGGTTATCGATAAGCTTCACAGGGTGACGACCTTGAGGATCGCCCGCAGCTGTATGGAATAACTTACATACTAAAATGACACAGTGCGAAAATGGCGCCAAAACGCACCACCTGCAAGGCGCACAGTGAGAGCGAGTAGCTAGCTATATATGTCTGACGATTCGCTTTTATACAAAGGTCTAACAGCATATCTTATCATAGAGTTTCGCTTCGAGACGAGCGCACACAGCGTCATAAAACAATGCGAAATCGTATGCAGCTAAGCAGTTTTGAGAGTGCTTTAGGCCTGCGTAGGCACTGCTGCGCACCTGGTCATCGCACTCTAAGTGCAGGCGGGTGCACTGCGTGTACGCCAGGGTAACCAGTTAGCTTCGCAGGGTGACGACCTTGAGGATCGCCCGCAGCTGTATGGAATAACTTACATACTAAAATGACACAGTGCAAAAATGGCGCCAAAACGCACCACCTGCAAGGCGCACAGTGAGAGCGAGTAGCTAGCTATATATGTCTGACGATTCGCTTTTATACAAAGTTCTAACAGCATATCTTATCATAGAGTTTCGCTTCGAGACGAGCGCACACAGCGTCATAAAACAATGCGAAATCGTATGCAGCTAAGCAGTTTTGAGAGTGCTTTAGGCCTGCGTAGGCACTGCTGCGCACCTGGTCATCGCGCTTTTAAAGCAGGTGGGTGCACTGCGTGTACGGCAGGGTTATCAGTTAGCTTCGCAGGGTGACAACCTTGAGGATCGCCCGCAGCTGTATGGAATAACTTACATACTAAAATGACACAGTGCGAAAATGGCACCAAAACGCACCACCTGCAAGGCGCACAGTGAGAGCGAGTAGCTAGCTATATATGTCTGAAGATTTACTTTTGCGCAGGGGTGAAACAGCAAATCACATCATAGAGATTCGCTTCGAGACGAGCGCACACAGCGCGATGTAACAATGCGAAATCGTATGCAGCTTAGCAGTTTTGAGAGTGCTTTAGGCCTGCGTAGGCACTGCTGCGCACCTGGTCATCGCACTCTAAGTGGCAGGCGGGTGCACTGCGTGTACGCCAGGGTTACCAGTTAAGCTTCGCAGGGTGACGACCTTGAGGATCGCCCGCAGCTGTATGGAATAACTTACATACTAAAATGACACAGTGCGAAAATGGCGCCAAAACGCACCACCTGCAAGGCGCACAGTGAGAGCGAGTAGCTAGCTATATATGTCTGACGATTCGCTTTTATACAAAGGTCTAACAGCATATCTTATCATAGAGTTTCGCTTCGAGACGAGCGCACACAGCGTCATAAAACAATGCGAAATCGTATGCAGACAGCAGTTTTGAGAGTGCTTCAGGCCTGCGTAGGCACTGCTGCGCACCTGGTCATCGCACTCTAAGTGCAGGCGGGTGCACTGCGTGTACGCCAGGGTAACCAGTTAAGCTTCGCAGGGTGACGACCTTGAGGATCGCCCGCAGCTGTATGGAATAACTTACATACTAAAATTACACAGTGCGAAAATGACGCCAAAACGCACCACCTGCAAGGCGCACAGTGAGAGCGAGTAGCTAGCTATATATGTCTGACGATTCGCTTTTATACAAAGGTCGTACAACACATCTTATCATAGAGTTTCGCTTCGAGACGAGCGCACACAGCGCCATGTAACAATGCAAAATCGTATGCTGCTAGACAGTTTTGAGAGTGCTTCAGGCCTGCGTAGGCACTGCTGCGCACCTGGTCATCGCACTCTTATGGCATACGGGTGCACTGCGTGTACGCCAGGGTTGTCGATAAGCTTCACAGGGTGACGACCTTGAGGATCGCCCGCAGCTGTATGGAATAACTTACATACTAAAATTACACAGTGCGAAAATGACGCCAAAACGCACCACCTGCAAGGCGCACAGTGAAAGCGAGTAGCTAGCTAAATATGTCTGACGATTTACTTTTGTTCAGGGGTTAAACAGCAGATCACATCATTGAGATTTGCTTCGAGACGAGCGCACACAGCGCGATCTAACAATGCGAAATCGTATGCAGCTAAGCAGTTTTGAGAGTGCTTGAGGCCTGCGTAGGCACTGCTGCGCACCTGGTCATCGCACTCTAAAGGCAGACGGGTGCACTGCGTGTACGCCAGGGTAACCAGTTAGCTTCGCAGGGTGACGACCTTGAGGATCGCCCGCAGCTGTGTGGAATAACTTACATACTAAAATGACACAGTGCAAAAGTGGCGCCAAAACACACCACCTGCAAAGCGCACAGTGAGAGCGAGTAGCTAGCTATATATGTCTGACGATTCGCTTTTATACAAAGGTCTTACAGCATATCTTATCATAGAGTTTCGCTTAGAGACGAGCGCACACAGCACCATGTAACAATGCGAAATCGTATGCAGCTAAGCAGTTTTGACAGTGCTTCAGGCCTGCGTAGGCATTGCTGCGCACCTGGTCATCGCTCTCTTAGTGCAGGCGGGTGCACTGCGTGTACGCCATGGTTACCAGTAAGCTTCGCAGGGTGACGACCTTGAGGATCGCCCGCAGCTGTATGGAATATCTTACATACTAAAATGACACAGTGCAAAAATGGCGCCAAAACGTACCACCTGTAAGGCGCACAGTGAGAGCGAGTAGCTAGCTATATATAACTGACGATTCGCTTTTATACAAAGGTCTAACAGCATATCTTATCATAGAGTTTCGCTTCGAGGCGAGCGCACACAGCGTCATAAAACAATGCGAAATCGTATGCAGCTAAGCAGTTTTGAGAGTGCTTTAGGCCTGCGTAGGCACTGCTGCGCACCTGATCATCGCACTCTAAGTGCAGGCGGGTGCACTGCGTGTACGTCAGGGTTATAAGTTAGCTTCGCAGGGTGACAACCTTGAGGATCGCCCGCAGCTGTATGGAATAACTTACAAAATAAAATGACACAGTGCGAAAATGGCACCAAAACGCACCACCTGCAAGGCGCACAGTGAGAGCGAGTAGCTAGCTATATATGTCTGAAGATTCACTTTTGCGCAGGGGTGAAACAGCAGATCACATCATAGAGTTTCGCTTCGAGACGAGCGCACACAGCGCCATGTAACAATGCGAAATCGTATGCAGCTAGACAGTTTTGAGAGTGCTTCAGGCCTGCGTAGGCTGTGCTGCGCACCTGGTCATCGCACTCTTATGGCAGGCGGGTGCACTGCGTGTACGCTAGGGTTACCAGCAAGCTTCGCAGGGTGACGACCTTGAGGATCGCCCGCAGCTGTATGGAATAACTTTCATACTAAAATGACACAGTGCAAAAATGGCGCCAAAACGCACCACCTGCAAGGCGCACAGTGAGAGCGAGTAGCTAGCTATATATGTCTGACGATTCGCTTTAACACAAAGGTCTTACAGCATATCTTATCATAGAGTTTCGCTTCGAGACGAGCGCACACAGCGTCATAAAACAATGCGAAATCGTATGCAGCTAAGCAGTTTTGAGAGTGCTTTAGGCCTGCGTAGGCACTGCTGCGCACCTGGTCATCGCACTCTAAGTGCAGGCGGGTGCACTGCGTGTACGGCAGGGTTATCAGTTAGCTTCGCAGGGTGACAACCTTGAGGATCGCCCGCAGCTGTATGGAATAACTTACATACTAAAATGACACAGTGCGAAAATGGCACCAAAACGCACCACCTGCAAGGCGCACAGTGAGAGCGAGTAGCTAGCTATATATGTCTGAAGATTTACTTTTGCGCAGGGGTGAAACAGCAGATCACATCATAGAGATTCGCTTCGAGACGAGCGCACACAGCGCGATGTAACAATGCGAAATCGTATGCAGCTAAGCAGTTTTGACAGTGCTTCAGGCCTGCGTAGGCATTGTTGCGCACCTGGTCATCGCGCTCTTAAAGCAGGCGGGTGCACTGCGTGTACGCCAGGGTTATCGATAAGCTTCACAGGGTGACGACCTTGAGGATCGCCCGCAGCTGTATGGAATAACTTACATACTAAAATTACACAGTGCGAAAATGACGCCAAAACGCACCACCTGCAAGGCGCACAGTGAGAGCGAGTAGCTATCTATATATGTCTGACGATTCGCTTTTATACAAAGGTCTAACAACACATCTTATCATAGAGTTTCGCTTCGAGACGAGCGCACACAGCGCCATGTAACAATGCGAAATCGTATGCAGCTAGACAGTTTTGAGAGTGTTTCAGGCCTGCGTAGGCTGTGCTGCGCACCTGGTCATCGCACTCTTATGGCAGGCGGGTGCACTGCGTGTACGCTAGGGTTATCGATAAGCTTCACAGGGTGACGACCTTGAGGATCGCCCGCTGCTGTATGGAATAACTTACATACTAAAATTACACAGTGCGAAAATGACGCCAAAACGCACCACCTGCAAGGCGCACAGTGAGAGCGAGTAGCTAGCTATATATGTCTGACGATTTGCTTTTATACAAAGGTCTAACAGCATATCTTATCATAGAGTTTCGCTTCGAGACGAGCGCACACAGCGTCATAAAACAATGCGAAATCGTATGCAGCTAAGCAGTTTTGAGAGTGCTTTAGGCCTGCGTAGGCACTGCTGCGCACCTGGTCATCGCACTCTAAGTGCAGGCGGGTGCACTGCGTGTACGCCAGGGTAACCAGTTAGCTTCGCAGGGTGACGACCTTGAGGATCGCCCGCAGCTGTATGGAATAACTTACATACTAAAATGACACAGTGCAAAAATGGCGCCAAAACGCACCACCTGCAAGGCGCACAGTGAGAGCGAGTAGCTAGCTATATATGTCTGACGATTCGCTTTTATACAAAGTTCTAACAGCATATCTTATCATAGAGTTTCGCTTCGAGGCGAGCGCACACAGCGTCATAAAACAATGCGAAATCGTATGCAGCTAAGCAGTTTTGAGAGTGCTTTAGGCCTGCGTAGGCACTGCTGCGCACCTGGTCATCGCACTCTAAGTGCAGGCGGGTGCACTGCGTGTACGGCAGGGTTATCAGTTAGCTTCGCAGGGCGACAACCTTGAGGATCGCCCGCAGCTGTATGGAATAACTTACATACTAAAATGACACAGTGCGAAAATGGCACCAAAACGCACCACCTGCAAGGCGCACAGTGAGAGCGAGTAGCTAGCTATATATGTCTGAAGATTTACTTTTACGCAGGGGTGAAACAGCAAATCACATCATAGAGATTCGCTTCGAGACGAGCGCACACAGCGCGATGTAACAATGCGAAATCGTATGCAGCTAAGCAGTTTTGACAGTGCTTCAGGCCTGCGTAGGCATTGTTGCGCACCTGGTCATCGCGCTTTTAAAGCAGGTGGGTGCACTGCGTGTACGGCAGGGTTATCAGTTAGCTTCGCAGGGTGACAACCTTGAGGATCGCCCGCAGCTGTATGGAATAACTTACATACTAAAATGACACAGTGCGAAAATGGCACCAAAACGCACCACCTGCAAGGCGCACAGTGAGAGCGAGTAGCTTGCTATATATGTCTGAAGATTTACTTTTGCGCAGGGGTGAAACAGCAAATCACATCATAGAGATTCGCTTCGAGACGAGCGCACACAGCGCGATGTAACAATGCGAAATCGTATGCAGCTAAGCAGTTTTGAAAGTGCTTCAGGCCTGCGTAGGCAGTGCTACGCACCTGGTCATCGCACTCTAATGGCAGGCGGGTGCACTGCGTGTACGCCAGGGTTACCAGTAAGCTTCGCAGGGTGACGACCTTGAGGATCGCCCGCAGCTGTATGGAATAACTTACATACTAAAATGACACAGTGCGAAAATTGCGCCAAAACGCACCACCTGCAAGGCGCACAGTGAGAGCGAAGAGCTAGCTATATATATCTGACGATTCGCTTTTATACAAAGGTCTAACAGCATATCTTATCATAGAGTTTCGCTTCGAGACGAGCGCACACAGCGTCATAAAACAATGCGAAATCGTATGCAGATCAGCAGTTTTGAGAGTGCTTTAGGCCTGCGTAGGCACTGCTGCGCACCTGGTCATCGCACTCTAAGTGCAGGCGGGTGCACTGCGTGTACGCCAGGGTAACCAGTTAGCTTCGCAGGGTGACGACCTTGAGGATCGCCCGCAGCTGTATGGAATAACTTTCATACTAAAATGACACAGTGCAAAAATGGCGCCAAAACGCACCACCTGCAAGGCGCACAGTGAGAGCGAGTAGCTAGCTATATATGTCTGACGATTCGCTTTAACACAAAGGTCTTACAGCATATCTTATCATAGAGTTTCGCTTCGAGACGAGCGCACACAGCGTCATAAAACAATGCGAAATCGTATGCAGCTAAGCAGTTTTGAGAGTGCTTTAGGCCTGCGTAGGCACTGCTGCGCACCTGGTCATCGCACTCTAAGTGCAGGTGGGTGCACTGCGTGTACGGCAGGGTTATCAGTTAGCTTCGCAGGGTGACAACCTTGAGGATCGCCCGCAGCTGTATGGAATAACTTACATACTAAAATGACACAGTGCGAAAATGGCACCAAAACGCACCACCTGCAAGGCGCACAGTGAGAGCGAGTAGCTAGCTATATATGTCTGAAGATTTACTTTTGCGCAGGGGTGAAACAGCAGATCACATCATAGAGATTCGCTTCGAGACGAGCGCACACAGCGCGATGTAACAATGCGAAATCGTATGCAGCTAAGCAGTTTTGACAGTGCTTCAGGCCTGCGTAGGCATTGTTGCGCACCTGGTCATCGCGCTCTTAAAGCAGGCGGGTGCACTGCGTGTACGCCAGGGTTACCAGTTGGCTTCGCAGGGTGACGACCTTGAGGATCGCCCGCAGCTGTATGGAATAACTTACATACTAAAATGACACAGTGCAAAAATGGCATCAAAACGCACCACCTGCAAGGCGCACAGTGAGAGCGAGTAGCTAGCTATATATGTCTGAAGATTCACTTTTGCGCAGGGGTGAACTAGCAGATCACATCATAGAGATTCGCTTCGAGACGAGCGCACACAGCGCGATGTAACAATGCGAAATCGTATGCAGCTAAGCAGTTTTGACAGTGCTTCAGGCCTGCGTAGGCAGTGCTGCGCACCTGGTCATCGCACTCTTATGGCAGGCGGGTGCACTGCGTGTACGCCAGGGTTATCGATAAGCTTCACAGGGTGACGACCTTGAGGATCGCCCGCAGCTGTATGGAATAACTTACATACTAAAATTACACAGTGCGAAAATGACGCCAAAACGCACCACCTGCAAGGCGCACAGTGAGAGCGAGTAGCTAGCTATATATGTCTGACGATTTGCTTTTATACAAAGGTCTAACAGCATATCTTATCATAGAGTTTCGCTTCGAGACGAGCGCACACAGCGTCATAAAACAATGCGAAATCGTATGCAGCTAAGCAGTTTTGAGAGTGCTTTAGGTCTGCGTAGGCACTGCTGCGCACCTGGTCATCGCACTCTAAGTGCAGGCGGGTGCACTGCGTGTACGCCAGGGTAACCAGTTAGCTTCGCAGGGTGACGACCTTGAGGATCGCACGCAGCTGTATGGAATAACTTACATACTAAAATGACACAGTGCAAAAATGGCGCCAAAACGCACCACCTGCAAGGCGCACAGTGAGAGCGAGTAGCTAGCTATATATGTCTGACGATTCGCTTTTATACAAAGGTCTAACAGCATATCTTATCATAGAGTTTCGCTTCGAGACGAGCGCACACAGCGTCATAAAACAATGCGAAATCGTATGCAGCTAAGCAGTTTTGAGAGTGCTTTAGGCCTGCGTAGGCACTGCTGCGCACCTGGTCATCGCACTCTAAGTGCAGGCGGGTGCACTGCGTGTACGGCAGGGTTATCAGTTAGCTTCGCAGGGTGACAACCTTGAGGATCGCCCGCAGCTGTATGGAATAACTTACATACTAAAATGACACAGTGCGAAAATGGCACCAAAACGCACCACCTGCAAGGCGCACAGTGAGAGCGAGTAGCTAGCTATATATGTCTGAAGATTTACTTTTGCGCAGGGGTGAAACAGCAGATCACATCATAGAGATTCGCTTCGAGACGAGCGCACACAGCGCGATGTAACAATGCGAAATCGTATGCAGCTAAGCAGTTTTGACAGTGCTTTAGGCCTGCGTAGGCATTGCTGCGCACCTGGTCATCGCGCTCTTAGTGCAGGCGGGTGCACTGCGTGTACGCCAGGGTAACCAGTTAGCTTCGCAGGGTGACGACCTTGAGGATCGCCCGCAGCTGTATGGAATAACTTACATACTAAAATGACACAGTGCAAAAATGGCGCCAAAACGCACCATCTGTAAGGCGCACAGTGAGAGCGAGTAGCTAGCTATATATGTCTGACAATTCGCTTTTATACAAAGGTCTAACAGCATATCTTATAATAGAGTTTCGCTTCGAGACGAGCGCACACAGCGTCATGTAACAATGCGAAATCGTATGCAGCTAAGCAGTTTTGAGAGTGCTTTAGGCCTGCGTAGGCACTGCTGCGCACCTGGTCATCGCACTCTTAAAGCAGGCGGGTGCACTGCGTGTACGCCAGGGTTACCAGTTAGCTTCGCAGGGTGACGACCTTGAGGATCGCCCGCAGCTGTATGGAATTACTTACATACTAAAATGACACAGTGCGAAAATTGCGCCAAAACGCACCACCTGCAAGGCGCACAGTGAGAGCGAGTAGCAAGCTATATATATCTGACGATTCAGCTTTTGCGCAGGGGTGAAACAGCAGATCACATCATAGAGTTTCGCTTCGAGACGAGCGCACACAGCGTCATGTAAACAATGCGAAATCGTATGCAGCTAAGCAGTTTTGAGAGTGCTTTAGGCCTGCGTAGGCTGTGCTGCGCACCTGGTCATCGCACTCTTATGGCAGGCGGGTGCACTGCGTGTACGCCAGGGTTATCAGTAAGCTTCGCAGGGTGACAACCTTGAGGATCGCCCGCAGCTGTATGGAATAACTTACATACTAAAATGACACAGTGCGAAAATGGCACCAAAACGCACCACCTGCAAGGCGCACAGTGAGAGCGAGTAGCTAGCTATATATGTCTGAAGATTCGCTTTTGCGCAGGGTGAAACAGCAGATCACATCATAGAGTTTCGCTTCGAGACGAGCGCACACAGCGCCGATGTAACAATGCGAAATCGTATGCAGCTAAGCAGTTTTGACAGTGCTTCAGGCCTGCGTAGGCACTGCTGCGCACCTGGTCATCGCGCTCTTAGTGCAGGCGGGTGCACTGCGTGTACGCCAGGGTTACCAGTAAGCTTCGCAGGGTGACGACCTTGAGGATCGCCCGCAGCTGTATGGAATAACTTACATACTAAAATGACACAGTGCAAAAATGGCGCCAAAACGCACCACCTGCAAGGCGCACAGTGAGAGCGAGTAGCTAGCTATATATGTCTGACGATTCGCTTTTATACAAAGGTCTAACAGCATATCTTATCATAGAGTTTCGCTTCGAGACGAGCGCACACAGCGTCATAAAACAATGCGAAATCGTATGCAGCTAAGCAGTTTTGAGAGTGCTTTAGGCCTGCGTAGGCACTGCTGCGCACCTGGTCATCGCACTCTAAGTGCAGGCGGGTGCACTGCGTGTACGCCAGGGTTATCAGTTAGCTTCGCAGGGTGACAACCTTGAAAATCGCCCGCAGCTGTATGGAATAACTTACAAAATAAAATGACACAGTGCGAAAATGGCACCAAAACGCACCACCTGCAAGGCGCACAGTGAGAGCGAGTAGCTAGCTATATATGTCTGAAGATTCACTTTTGCGCAGGGGTGAAACAGCAGATCTCATCATAGAGTTTCGCTTCGAGACGAGCGCACACAGCGCCATGTAACAATGCGAAATCGTATGCAGCTAGACAGTTTTGAGAGTGCTTCAGGCCTGCGTAGGCTGTGCTGCGCACCTGGTCATCGCACTCTTATGGCAGGCGGGTGCACTGCGTGTACGCCAGGGTAACCAGTTAGCTTCGCAGGGTGACGACCTTGAGGATCGCCCGCAGCTGTATGGAATAACTTACATACTAAAATGACACAGTGCAAAAATGGCGCCAAAACGCACCACCTGCAAGGCGCACAGTGAGAGCGAGTAGCTAGCTATATATATATCTGACGATTCGCTTTTATACAAAGGTTTAACAGCATATCTTATCATAGAGTTTCGCTTCGAGACGAGCGCACACAGCGTCATAAAACAATGCGAAATCGTATTCAGCTAAGCAGTTTTGAGAGTGCTTTAGGCCTGCGTAGGCACTGCTGCGCACCTGGTCATCGCACTCTAAGTGCAGGCGGGTGCACAGCGTGTACGCCAGGGTAACCAGTTAGCTTCGCAGGGTGACGACCTTGAGGATCGCCCGCAGCTGTATGGAATAACTTACATACTAAAATGACACAGTGCAAAAATGGCGCCAAAACGCACCACCTGCAAGGCGCACAGTGAGAGCGAGTAGCTAGCTATATATATCTGACGATTCGCTTTTATACAAAGGTTTAACAGCATATCTTATCATAGAGTTTCGCTTCGAGACGAGCGCACACAGCGTCATAAAACAATGCGAAATCGTATTCAGCTAAGCAGTTTTGAGAGTGCTTTAGGCCTGCGTAGGCACTGCTGCGCACCTGGTCATCGCACTCTAAGTGCAGGCGGGTGCACTGCGTGTACGCCAGGGTTATAAGTTAGCTTCGCAGGGTGACAACCTTGAGGATCGCCCGCAGCTGTATGGAATAACTTACAAAATAAAAATGACACAGTGCGAAAATGGCACCAAAACGCACCACCTGCAAGGCGCACAGTGAGAGCAAAGTAGCTAGCTATATATGTCTGACGATTCGCTTTTATACAAAGGTCTAACAGCACATCTTATCATAGAGTTTCGCTTCGAGACGAGCGCACACAGCGTCATGTAACAATGCGAAATCGTATGCAGCTAAGCAGTTTTGAGAGTGCTTTAGGCCTGCGTAGGCACTGCTGCGCACCTGGTCATCGCACTCTTAAAGCAGGCGGGTGCACTGCGTGTACGCCAGGGTTACCAGTAAGCTTCGCAGGGTGACGACCTTGAGGATCGCCCGCAGCTGTATGGAATAACTTACATACTAAAAATGACACAGTGCGAAAATTCCGCCAAAACGCACCACCTGCAAGGCGCACAGTGAGAGCGAGTAGCTTGCTATATATGTCTGACGATTCGCTTTTATACAAAGGTCTAACAGCACATCTTATCATAGAGTTTCGCTTCGAGACGAGCGCACACAGCGTCAGCGTAACAATGCGAAATCGTATGCAGCTGGCGAAGTTTTGAGAGTGCTTTAGGCCTGCGTAGGCACTGCTGCGCACCTGGTCATCGCACTCTTAAAGCAGGCGGGTGCACTGCGCGTACGCCAGGTAACCAGTAAGTTCCGGGCAGGGTGACGACCTTGAGGATCGCCCGCAGCTGTATGGAATAACTTACATACTAAATGACACAGTGCGAAAATTCCGCCAAAACGCACCACCTGCAAGGCGCACAGTGAGAGCGAGTAGCTAGCTTTATATGTCTGACGATTTGCTTTTATACAAAGGTCTAACAGCATATCTTATCAAAGAGTTTCGCTTCGAGACGAGCGCACACAGCGTCATAAAACAATGCGAAATCGTATGCAGCTAAGCAGTTTTGAGTGCTTTAGGCCTCCGTAGGCACTGCTGCGCACCTGGTCATCGCACTCTGCTGCAGGTAAGTGGGTGCACTGTGTACGCCAGGGTTATGTTGGGGTTGCAGGGGACAACCTTGAGGATCGCCCGCAGCTGTATTTGGGAAAAAC
>JAGVSL010000337.1:0-21673 GCA_022494535.1 Himalopsyche phryganea
CTAAAAAAGCATATAGCCCGACGTGGCAAGATGCATACTATCAGAAAACATCGATTGGTTTGCGAGAAGCGAGCCCTGTTGTCAAATATATCATACTCACTTTTTTTGTCGATCAGCGGTCGCCGAACACCCAAAAAATTTTGCCATCCCACCGATGCGATCCGGTATTTTTTCCAAAAATTAAAAACGATCGCTGCTACTAAACAAGCATATTGTTCGACGCGGCGCGATGCAAACTATCAGAAAACGTCAATTGCTTTGCGAGAAGCGAGCCCTGTTGTCAAATATTTCACACTCACTTTTTTTGTCGATCAGCGGTCGCCGAATACCCAAAAAATTTTGCCATCCCACCGATGCGATCCGGTATTTTTTCCAAAAATTAAAAACGATCGCTGCTACTAAACAAGCATATTGTTCGACGCGGCACGATGCAAACTATCAGAAAACATCAATTGCTTTGCGAGAAGCGAGCCCTGTTGTCAAATATTTCATACTCACTTTTTTTGTCGATCAGCGGTCGCCGAACACCCAAAAAATTTTGCCATCCACCGATGCGATCCGGTATTTTTTCCAAAATTAAAAACGATCGCTGCTACTAAACAAGCATATTGTTCGACGGGGCGCGATGCAAACTATCAGAAAACATCGATTGCTTTGCGAGAAGCGAGCCCTGTTGTCAAATATTTCATACTCACTTTTTTGTCGATCAGCGGTCGCCGAACACCCAAAAAATTTTGCCATCCACCGATGCGATCCGGTATTTTTCAAAATTAAAAAAATCGCTGCTACTAAACAAGCATATAGTTCGAAGCGGCGCAATGCAAACTCTCAGAAAACATCGATTGCTTTGCGAGAAGCGAGCCCTGTTGTCAAATATTTCATACTCACTTTTTTTGTCGATCAGCGGTCGCCGAACACCCAAAAAATTTTGCCATCCCACCGATGCGATCCGGTATTTTTTTCAAAAATTAAAAACGATCGCTGCTACTAAACAAGCATATTGTTCGACGCGGCGCGATGCAAACTATCAGAAAACATCGATTGCTTTGCGAGAAGCGAGCCCTGTTGTCAAATATTTCATACTCACTTTTTTTGTCGATCAGCGGTCGCCGAACACCCAAAAAATTTTGCCATCCCACCGATGCGATCCGGTATTTTTTCCATAAATTAAAAACGATCGCTGCTACTAAACAAGCATATAGTTCGAAGCGGCGCAATGCAAACTCTCAGAAAACATCGATTGCTTTGCGAGAAGCGAGCCCTGTTGTCAAATATTTCATACTCACTTTTTTTGTCGATCAGCGGTCGCCGAACACCCAAAAAATTTTGCCATCCCACAGATGCGATCCGGTATTTTTTCCAAAATTAAAAACGATCGCTGCTACTAAAAAAAGCATATAGCCCGACGCGGCGCGATGCATACTATCAGAAAACATCGATTGGTTTGCGAGAAGCGAGCCCTGTTGTGAAATATTTTATACTCACTTTTTTTGTCGATCAGCGGTCGCCGAACACCCAAAAAATTTTGCAATTCCTACGATGCAAACCGGTATTTTTTCCAAAAATTAAAAACGATCGCTGCTACTAAAAAAGCATATAGACCGACGCGGCAAGATGCATACTATCAGAAAACATCTATTGGTTTGCGAGAAGCGAGCCCTGTTGTGAAATATTTCATACTCACTTTTTTGTCGATCAGCGGTCGCCGAACACCCCAAAAAATTTTGCCATCCCACCGATGCGATCCGGTATTTTTCCAAAAATTAAAAACGATCGCTGCTACTAAAAAGCATATAACGACGCGGCGCGATGCATACTATCAGAAAACATCGATTGTTGTTCTTTTTTGTCGATCAGATGCCGAACACCCAAAAATTTTGCCATTGTGAAATCAAAAATAAAAACGATTTATACATATAGCCCGACGCGTTGCGATTTTGTCGAGCCCTGTTGTGAAATATTTTATACCCACTTTTTTGTCGATCAGCGGTCACCGAACACCCAAAAAATTTTGCCATCCCACCGATGCGAACCGGTATTTTTTCCAAAAATTCAAAACGATCGCTGCTACTAAAAAAGCATATAGCCCGACGAGGCAAGATGCATACTATCAGAAAACATCGATTGGTTTGCGAGAAGCGAGCCCTGTTGTGAAATATTTTATACTCACTTTTTTTGTCGATCAGCGGTCGCCGAACACCCAAAAAATTTTGCCATCCCACCGATGCGAACCGGTATTTTTTCCAAAAATTAAAAAACGATCGCTGCTACTAAACAAGCATATAGCCCGACGCGTTGCAATGCATACTATCAGAAAACATCGATTGCGTTGCGAGAAGCGAGCCCTGTTGTGAAATATTTTATACTCACTTTTTTGTCGATCAGCGGTCGCCGAACACCCAAAAAATTTTGCCATCCACCGATGCGAACCGGTATTTTTTCCAAAAATTAAAAACGATCGCTGCTACTAAACAAGCATATAGCCCGACGCGTTGCAATGCAAACTATCAGAAAACATCGATTGCGTTGCAAGAAGCGAGCCCTGTTGTGAAATATTTTATACTCACTTTTTTGTCGATCAGCGGTCGCCAAACACCCAAAAAAATTTTGCCATCCCACCGATGCGAACCGGTATTTCTTCCAAAAATTAAAAACGATCGCTGCTACTAAACAAGCATATAGCCCGACGCGTTGCAATGCATACTATCAGAAACCATCGATTGCGTTTCGAGAAGCGAGCCCTGTTGTGAAATATTTTATACTCACTTTTTTTGTCGATCAGCGGTCGCCGAACATCCAAAAAATTTTGCCATCCCACCGATGCAAACCGGTATTTTTTCCAAAAATTAAAAACGATCGCTGCTACTAAAAAACATATAGCCCGACGCGGCAAGATGCTAACTATCAGAAAAATCGATTGCGTTGCGAGAAGCGAGCCCTGTTGTGAAATATTTTATACTCACTTTTTTGTCGATCAGCGGTCGCCGAACACCCAAAAAATTTTGCCATCCCACCGAGGGGAACCGGTATTTTTTCCAAAAATTTATAACGATCGCTGCCACTAAACAAGCATATAGCCCGACGAGGCAAGATGCATCTTATCAGAAAACATCGATTGGTTTGCGAGAAGCGAGCCCTGTTGTGAAATATTTTATACTCACTTTTTTGTCGATCAGCGGTCGCCGAACACCCAAAAAATTTTGCCATCCCACCGATGCAAACCGGTATTTTTTCCAAAATTAAAAACGATCGCTGCTACTAAAAACATATAGCCCGACGCGGCAAGATGCTAACTATCAGAAAAAATTGATTGCGTTGCGAGAAGCGAGCCCTGTTGTGAAATATTTTATACTCACTTTTTTGTCGATCAGCGGTCGCCGAACACCCAAAAAAATTTTGCCATCCCACCGAGGCGAACCGGTATTTTTTCCAAAAATTCATAACGATCGCTGTCACTAAACAAGCATATAGCCCGACGAGGCAAGATGCATCTTATCATAAAACATCGATTGATTTGCGAGAAGCGAGCCCTGTTGTGAAATATTTTATACTCACTTTTTTGTCGATCAGCGGTCGCCGAACACCCAAAAATTTTGCCATCCCACCGATGCGAACCGGTATTTTTTCCAAAATTAAAAACGATCGCAGCTACTATACAAGCATATAGCCCGACGCGTTGCGATGCATACTATCAGAAAACATCGATTGGTTTGCGAGAAGCGAGCCCTGTTGTGAAATATTTTATACCCACTTTTTTGTCGATCAGCGGTCGCCGAACACCCAAAAAATTTTGCCATCCCACCGATGCGAACCGGTATTTTTTCCAAAATTCATAACGATCTCGGTTTGCGAGAAGCGAGCCCTGTTGTGAAATATTTTATACTCACTTTTTTGTCGATCAGCGGTCGCCGAACACCCAAAAAAATTTGCCATTCCACCGATGCGAACCGGTATTTTTTCCGAAAATTAAAAACGATCGCTGCTACTAAAAAAGCATATGGCCCGACGCGGCAAGATGCTTACTATCAGAAAACATCGATTGGTTTGCGAGAAGCGAGCCCTGTTGTGAAATATTTTATACTCACTTTTTTGTCGATCAGCGGTCGCCGAACACCCAAAAAATTTTGCCATCCCACCGAGGCGAACCGGTATTTTTCCAAAAATTCATAACGATCGCTGTCACTAAACAAGCATATAGCCCGACGAGGCAAGATGCATCTTATCATAAAACATCGATTGATTTGCGAGAAGCGAGCCCTGTTGTGAAATATTTTATACTCACTTTTTTTGTCGATCAGCGGTCGCCGAACACCCAAAAAATTTTGCCATCCCACCGATGCGAACCGGTATTTTTTCCAAAAATTCATAACGATCTCGGTTTGCGAGAAGCGAGCCCTGTTGTGAAATATTTTATACTCACTTTTTTTGTCGATCAGCGGTCGCCGAACACCCAAAAAAATTTGCCATTCCACCGATGCGAACCGGTATTTTTTCCGAAAATTAAAAACGATCGCTGCTACTAAAAAAGCATATGGCCCGACGCGGCAAGATGCTTACTATCAGAAAACATCGATTGGTTTGCGAGAAGCGAGCCCTGTTGTGAAATATTTTATACTCACTTTTTTTGTCGATCAGCGGTCGCCGAACACCCAAAAAATTTTGCCATCCCACCGATGCGATCCGGTATTTTTTCCAAAAATTAAAAACGATCGCTGCTACTAAACAAGCATATTGTTCGACGCGGCACGATGCAAACTATCAGAAAACATCAATTGCTTTGCGAGAAGCGAGCCCTGTTGTCAAATATTTCATACTCACTTTTTTTGTCGATCAGCGGTCGCCGAACACCCAAAAAATTTTGCCATCCCACCGATGCGATCCGGTATTTTTTCCAAAAATTAAAAACGATCGCTGCTACTAAACAAGCATATTGTTCGACGCGGCGCGATGCAAACTATCAGAAAACATCGATTGCTTTGCGAGAAGCGAGCCCTGTTGTCAAATATTTCATACTCACTTTTTTTGTCGATCAGCGGTCGCCGAACACCCAAAAAATTTTGCCATCCCACCGATGCGATCCGGTATTTTTTCCAAAATTAAAAACGATCGCTGCTACTAAACAAGCATATTGTTCGACGCGGCGCGATGCAAACTCATCAGAAAACATCGAAAATTAAAACGATCGTTTGACGCGGCAAATATCAGAAAGCATCAATTTTTTTTGTCGATCAGCGGTTTCATACCCGTTGCAAATTTTGCCGTCCCACCGATGCGATCCGGTATTTTTTCCAAAATTGATCGCTGCTACTAAACGCATATTCGACGCGGCGCGATGCAAACTATCAGAAAACATCAATTGCTTTGCGAGAAGCGAGCCCTGTTGTCAAATATTTCATACTCACTTTTTTTGTCGATCAGCGGTCGCCGAACACCCAAAAAATTTTGCCATTCCACCGATGCGAACCGGTATTTTTTCCAAAAATTAAAAACGATCGCTGCTACTAAGCAAGCATATAGCCCGACGCGGCGCGATGCATACTATCAGAAAACATCGATTTGTTTGCGAGAAGCGAGCCCTGTTGTCAAATATTTCATACTCACTTTTTTTGTCGATCAGCGGTCGCCGAACACCCAAAAAATTTTGCCATCCCACCGATGCGATCCGGTATTTTTTCCAAAAATTAAAAACGATCGCTGCTACTAAACAAGCATATTGTTCGACGCGGCGCGATGCAAACTATCAGAAAACATCGATTGCTTTGCGAGAAGCGAGCCCTGTTGTCAAATATTTCATACTCACTTTTTTTGTCGATCAGCGGTCGCCGAACACCCAAAAAATTTTGCCATCCCACCGATGCGATCCGGTATTTTTTCCAAAAATTAAAAACGATCGCTGCTACTAAACAAGCATATTGTTCGAAGCGGCGCGATGCAAACTCTCAGAAAACATCGATTGGTTTGCGAGAAGCAAGCCCTGTTGTGAAATATTTTATACTCACTTTTTTTGTCGATCAGCGGTCGCCGAACACCCAAAAAATTTTGCAATTCCTACGATGCAAACCGGTATTTTTTCCAAAAATTAAAAACGATCGCTGCTACTAAAAAAGCATATAGCCCGACGTGGCAAGATGCATACTATCAGAAAACATCGATTGGTTTGCGAGAAGCGAGCCCTGTTGTCAAATATATCATACTCACTTTTTTTGTCGATCAGCGGTCGCCGAACACCCAAAAAATTTTGCCATCCCACCGATGCGATCCGGTATTTTTTCCAAAAATTAAAAACGATCGCTGCTACTAAACAAGCATATTGTTCGACGCGGCGCGATGCAAACTATCAGAAAACATCAATTGCTTTGCGAGAAGCGAGCCCTGTTGTCAAATATTTCACACTCACTTTTTTTGTCGATCAGCGGTCGCCGAATACCCAAAAAATTTTGCCATCCCACCGATGCGATCCGGTATTTTTTCCAAAAATTAAAAACGATCGCTGCTACTAAACAAGCATATTGTTCGACGCGGCACGATGCAAACTATCAGAAAACATCAATTGCTTTGCGAGAAGCGAGCCCTGTTGTCAAATATTTCATACTCACTTTTTTTGTCGATCAGCGGTCGCCGAACACCCAAAAAATTTTGCCATCCCACCGATGCGATCCGGTATTTTTTCCAAAAATTAAAAACGATCGCTGCTACTAAACAAGCATATTGTTCGACGCGGCGCGATGCAAACTATCAGAAAACATCGATTGCTTTGCGAGAAGCGAGCCCTGTTGTCAAATATTTCATACTCACTTTTTTTGTCGATCAGCGGTCGCCGAACACCCAAAAAATTTTGCCATCCCACCGATGCGATCCGGTATTTTTTCCAAAATTAAAAACGATCGCTGCTACTAAACAAGCATATAGTTCGAAGCGGCGCAATGCAAACTCTCAGAAAACATCGATTGCTTTGCGAGAAGCGAGCCCTGTTGTCAAATATTTCATACTCACTTTTTTGTCGATCAGCGGTCGCCGAACACCCGAAAAAATTTTGCCATCCCACCGATGCGATCCGGTATTTTTTCCAAAAATTAAAAACGATCGCTGCTACTAAACAAGCATATTGTTCGACGCGGCGCGATGCAAACTATCAGAAAACATCGATTGCTTTGCGAGAAGCGAGCCCTGTTGTCAAATATTTCATACTCACTTTTTTGTCGATCAGCGGTCGCCGAACACCCAAAAAATTTTGCCATCCCACCGATGCGAACCGGTATTTTTTCCAAAATTAAAAACGATCGCTGCTACTAAACAAGCATATAGACCGACGCGGCGCGATGCATACTATCAGAAAACATCGATTTGTTTGCGAGAAGCGAGCCCTGTTGTCAAATATTTCATACTCACTTTTTTGTCGATCAGCGGTCGCCGAACACCCAAAAATTTTGCCATCCCACCGATGCGATCCGGTATTTTTTCCAAAATTAAAAACGATCGCTGCTACTAAACAAGCATATTGTTCGACGCGGCGCGATGCAAACTATCAGAAAACATCAATTGCTTTGCGAGAAGCGAGCCCTGTTGTCAAATATTTCATACTCACTTTTTTTGTCGATCAGCGGTCGCCGAACACCCAAAAAAATTTTGCCATCCCACCGATGCGATCCGGTATTTTTTCCAAAATTAAAAACGATCGCTGCTACTAAACAAGCATATTGTTCGACGCGGCGCGATGCAAACTCTCAGAAAACATCGATTGGTTTGCGAGAAGCGAGCCCTGTTGTGAAATATTTTATACTCACTTTTTTGTCGATCAGCGGTCGCCGAACACCCAAAAAATTTTGCAATTCCTACGATGCAAACCGGTATTTTTTCCAAAAATTAAAAACGATCGCTGCTACTAAAAAAGCATATAGCCCGACGTGGCAAGATGCATACTATCAGAAAACATCGATTGGTTTGCGAGAAGCGAGCCCTGTTGTCAAATATATCATACTCACTTTTTTTGTCGATCAGCGGTCGCCGAACACCCAAAAAATTTTGCCATCCCACCGATGCGATCCGGTATTTTTTCCAAAAATTAAAAACGATCGCTGCTACTAAACAAGCATATTGTTCGACGCGGCGCGATGCAAACTCTCAGAAAACATCGATTGCTTTGCGAGAAGCGAGCCCTGTTGTCAAATATTTCATACTCACTTTTTTTGTCGATCAGCGGTCGCCGAACACCCAAAAAATTTTGCCATCCCACCGATGCGATCCGGTATTTTTTCCGAAAATTAAAAACGATCGCTGCTACTAAACAAGCATATTGTTCGACGCGGCACGATGCAAACTATCAGAAAACATCAATTGCTTTGCGAGAAGCGAGCCCTGTTGTCAAATATTTCATACTCACTTTTTTTGTCGATCAGCGGTCGCCGAACACCCAAAAAATTTTGCAATCCCACCGATGCGATCCGGTATTTTTTCCAAAAATTAAAAACGATCGCTGCTACTAAACAAGCATATTGTTCGACGCGGCGCGATGCATACTCGCCATCAGAAAACATCGATTGCTTTGCGAGAAGCGAGCCCTGTTGTCAAATATTTCATACTCACTTTTTTGTCGATCAGCGGTCGCCGAACACCCAAAAAATTTTGCCATCCCACCGATGCGAACCGGTATTTTTTCCAAAATTAAAAACGATCGCAGCTACTATACAAGCATATAGCCCGACGCGGCGCAATGCATACTATCAGAAAACATCGATTGCGTTGCGAGAAGCGAGCCCTGTTGTGAAATATTTTATACTCACTTTTTTTGTCGATCAGCGGTCGCCAAACACCCAAAAAAATTTTGCCATCCCACCGATGCGAACCGGTATTTTCTTCCAATAATTAAAAACGATCGCTGCTACTAAACAAGCATATAGCCCGACGCGCGCAATGCATACTAACAGAAAACATCGATTGCGTTTCGAGAAGCGAGCCCTGTTGTGAAATATTTTATACTCACTTTTTTTGTCGATCAGCGGTCGCCGAACACCCAAAAAATTTTGCCATCCCACCGATGCAAACCGGTATTTTTTCCAAAAATTAAAAACGATCGCTGCTACTAAAAAAACATATAGCCCGACGCGGCAAGATGCTAACTATCAGAAAAAATCGATTGCGTTGCGAGAAGCGAGCCCTGTTGTGAAATATTTTATACTCACTTTTTTTGTCGATCAGCGGTCGCCGAACACCCAAAAATTTTGCCATCCCACCGAGGCGAACCGGTATTTTTTCCAAAAATTTAAAAACGATCGCTGCCACTAAACAAGCATAAAGCCCGACGAGGCGCGATGCTAACTATCAGAAAACATCGATTGGTTTGCGAGAAGCGAGCCCTGTTGTGAAATATTTTATACTCACTTTTTTGTCGATCAGCGGTCGCCGAACACCCAAAAAATTTTGCCATCCCAACGATGCAAACCGGTATTTTTTCCAAAAATTAAAAACGATCGCTGCTACTAAAAAAACATAAAGCCCGACGCGGCAAGATGCTAACTATCAGAAAAAATCGATTGCGTTGCGAGAAGCGAGCCCTGTTGTGAAATATTTTATACTCACTTTTTTTGTCGATCAGCGGTCGCCGAACACCCAAAAAATTTTGCCATCCCACCGAGGCGAACCGGTATTTTTTCCAAAAATTTATAACGATCGCTGCCACTAAACAAGCATATAGCCCGACGAGGCAAGATGCATCTTATCAGAAAACATCGATTGGTTTGCGAGAAGCGAGCCCTGTTGTGAAATATTTTATACTCACTTTTTTTGTCGATCAGCGGTCGCCGAACACCCAAAAAATTTTGCCATCCCACCGATGCGAACCGGTATTTTTTCCAAAAATTAAAAACGATCGCAGCTACTATACAAGCATATAGCCCGACGCGTTGCGATGCATACTATCAGAAAACATCGATTGGTTTGCGAGAAGCGAGCCCTGTTGTGAAATATTTTATACCCACTTTTTTTGTCGATCAGCGGTCACCGAACACCCAAAAAATTTTGCCATCCCACCGATGCGAACCGGTATTTTTTCCAAAATTCAAAACGATCGCTGCTACTAAAAAAGCATATAGCCCGACGAGGCAAGATGCATACTATCAGAAAACATCGATTGGTTTGCGAGAAGCGAGCCCTGTTGTGAAATATTTTATACTCACTTTTTTGTCGATCAGCGGTCGCCGAACACCCAAAAAATTTTGCCATCCCACCGATGCGAACCGGTATTTTTTCCAAAAATTAAAAACGATCGCTGCTACTAAACAAGCATATAGCCCGACGCGTCGCAATGCATACTATCAGAAAACATCGATTGCGTTGCGAGAAGCGAGCCCTGTTGTGAAATATTTTATACTCACTTTTTTGTCGATCAGCGGTCGCCGAACACCCAAAAAATTTTGCCATCCACCGATGCGAACCGGTATTTTTTCCAAAAATTAAAAACGATCGCTGCTACTAAACAAGCATATAGCCCGACGCGTTGCAATGCAAACTATCAGAAAACATCGATTGCGTTGCAAGAAGCGAGCCCTGTTGTGAAATATTTTATACTCACTTTTTTGTCGATCAGCGGTCGCCAAACACCCAAAAAATTTTGCCATCCCACCGATGCGAACCGGTATTTCTTCCAAAAATTAAAAACGATCGCTGCTACTAAACAAGCATATAGCCCGACGCGTTGCAATGCATACTATCAGAAACCATCGATTGCGTTTCGAGAAGCGAGCCCTGTTGTGAAATATTTTATACTCACTTTTTTTGTCGATCAGCGGTCGCCGAACATCCAAAAAATTTTGCCATCCCACCGATGCAAACCGGTATTTTTTCCAAAAATTAAAAACGATCGCTGCTACTAAAAACATATATCCCGACGCGGCAAGATGCTAACTATCAGAAAAAATCGATTGCGTTGCGAGAAGCGAGCCCTGTTGTGAAATATTTTATACTCACTTTTTTTGTCGATCAGCGGTCGCCGAACACCCAAAAAATTTTGCCATCCCACCGAGGGGAACCGGTATTTTTTCCAAAAATTTATAACGATCGCTGCCACTAAACAAGCATATAGCCCGACGAGGCAAGATGCATCTTATCAGAAAACATCGATTGGTTTGCGAGAAGCGAGCCCTGTTGTGAAATATTTTATACTCACTTTTTTGTCGATCAGCGGTCGCCGAACACCCAAAAAATTTTGCCATCCCACCGATGCAAACCGGTATTTTTCCAAAAATTAAAAACGATCGCTGCTACTAAAAAAACATATAGCCCGACGCGGCAAGATGCTAACTATCAGAAAAAATTGATTGCGTTGCGAGAAGCGAGCCCTGTTGTGAAATATTTTATACTCACTTTTTTTGTCGATCAGCGGTCGCCGAACACCCAAAAAATTTTGCCATCCCACCGAGGCGAACCGGTATTTTTTCCAAAAATTCATAACGATCGCTGTCACTAAACAAGCATATAGCCCGACGAGGCAAGATGCATCTTATCATAAAACATCGATTGATTTGCGAGAAGCGAGCCCTGTTGTGAAATATTTTATACTCACTTTTTTGTCGATCAGCGGTCGCCGAACACCCAAAAAATTTTGCCATCCCACCGATGCGAACCGGTATTTTTTCCAAAAATTAAAAACGATCGCAGCTACTATACAAGCATATAGCCCGACGCGTTGCGATGCATACTATCAGAAAACATCGATTGGTTTGCGAGAAGCGAGCCCTGTTGTGAAATATTTTATACCCACTTTTTTGTCGATCAGCGGTCGCCGAACACCCAAAAAATTTTGCCATCCCACCGATGCGAACCGGTATTTTTTCCAAAATTCATAACGATCTCGGTTTGCGAGAAGCGAGCCCTGTTGTGAAATATTTTATACTCACTTTTTTGTCGATCAGCGGTCGCCGAACACCCAAAAAATTTGCCATTCCACCGATGCGAACCGGTATTTTTTCCGAAAATTAAAAACGATCGCTGCTACTAAAAAAGCATATGGCCCGACGCGGCAAGATGCTTACTATCAGAAAACATCGATTGGTTTGCGAGAAGCGAGCCCTGTTGTGAAATATTTTATACTCACTTTTTTTGTCGATCAGCGGTCGCCGAACACCCAAGAAATTTTGCCATCCCACCGATGCGAACCGGTATTTTTTCCAAAAATTAAAAACGATCGCTGCTACTAAACAAGCATATAGCCCGATGCGTTGCAATGCATACTATCAGAAAACATCGATTGCGTTGCGAGAAGCGAGCCCTGTTGTAAAATATTTTATACTGACTATTTTTGTCGATCAGCGGTCGCCGAACACCCAAAAAATTTTGCCATCCCACCGATGCGAACCGGTATTTTTTCCAAAAATTCATAACGATCGCTGCCACTAAACAAGCATATAGCCCGACGCGGCGCGATGCATTACATCAGAAAACATCGATTCCTTTGCGAGAAGCGAGCCCTTTTGTCAAATATTTCATACTCACTTTTTTGTCGATCAGCGGTCACCGAACACCCAAAAAAGTTTGCCATCCCACCGATGCGAACCGGTATTTTTTCCAAAATTCAAAACGATCGCAGGCACTTAACAAGCATATAGCCCGACGCGGCGCGATGCATACCACCAGAAAACATCGATTCCTTTGCGAGAAGCGATTTCTGTTGTGAAATATTTCATACTCACTTTTTTGTCGATCAGTGGTCCTCGATGGTCCAAAAAATTTTGCCATCCCACCGATGCGAACCGGTATTTTTTCCAAAATTCAAAACGATCGCTGCAACTAAACAAGCATATAGCCCGAAGCGGCGCGATGCAAACTATCAGAAAACATCGATTGGTTTGGGAGAAGCGAGCCCTGTTGGGAAATATTTCATACTCACTTTTTTATCGATCACTGGTTCTCGATGGTCCAAAAATTTTGCCATCCCACCGATGCGAACCGGTATTTTTTCCAAAAATTCAAAACGATCGCTGCCACTAAACAAGCATATAGCCCAACGGGGCATGTTTCATCTTATCAGAAAACATCGATTGGTTTGCGAGAAGCGAGCCCTGTTGTGAAATATTTCATACTCACTTTTTTGTCGATCAGCGGTCGCCGAACACCCAAAAATTTTGCCATCCCACCGATGCGAAGCGGTATTTTATCCAAAAATTAAAAACGATCGCTGCTACTAAACAAGCATATAGCCCGACGCGGCAAGATGCATACTATCAGAAAACATCAATTGCGTTGCAAGAAGCGAGCCCTGTTGTGAAATATTTCATACTCACTTTTTTTGTCGATCAGTGGTCCTCGATGGTCCAAAAAATTTTGCCATCCCACCGATGCGAACCGGTATTTATTCCAAAAATTCAAAACGATCGCTGCTACTAAACAAGCATATAGCCCGACGAGGCAAGATGCATACTATCAGAAAACATCGATTGGTTTGCGAGAAGCGAGCCCTGTTGTGAAATATTTTATACTCACTTTTTTTGTCGATCAGCGGTCGCCGAACACCCAAAAAATTTTGCCATCTTACCGATGCGAACCGGTATTTTATCCAAAAATTAAAAACTATCTTTGCTACTAAACAAGCATATAGCCCGACGCGGCGCGATGCATACTATCAGAAAACATCGATTGGTTTGCGAGAAGCGAGCCCTGTTGTGAAATATTTTATACTCACTTTTTTTGTCGATCAGCGGTCGCCGAACACCCAAAAAATTTTGCCATCCCACCGATGCGAACCGGTATTTTTCCCAAAAATTAAAAACGATCGCTGCTACTAAAAAAGCATATAGCCCGATGCGGAAAGATGCTAACTATTAGAAAACATCGATTGGTTTGCGAGAAGCGAGCCCTGTTGTGAAATATTTTATACTCAATTTTTTTTGTCGATCAGCGGTCGCCGAACAGCCAAAAAAATTTTGCCATCCCTCCGATGAGAACCGGTATTTTTCCAAAATTCAAAACGATCGCTGCTACTAAACAAGCATATAGCCCGACGCGGCAAGATGCATACTATCAGAAAACATCGATTGGTTTGCGAGAAGCGAGCCCTGTTAGGAAATATTTCATACTTACTTTTTTTGTCGATCAGCGGTCGCCGAACACCCAAAAAAATTTTGCCATCCCACCGATGCGAAACGGTATTTTTTCCAAAAATTCAAAACGATCGCAGGCACTTAACAAGCATATAGCCCGACGCGGCGCGATGCATTACATCAGAAAACATCGATTCCTTTGCGAGAAGCGAGCCCTTTTGTCAAATATTTCATACTCACTTTTTTTGTCGATCAGCGGTCACCGAACACCCAAAAAATTTTGCCATCCCACCGATGCGAACCGGTATTTTTTCCAAAAATTCAAAACGATCGCTGCTACTAAACAAGCATATAGTTCGACGCGGCGCGATGCAAACTATCAGAAAACATCGATTTGTTTGCGAGAAGCGAGCCCTGTTGTGAAATATTTTATACTCAGTTATTTTGTCAATCAGTGGTCCTCAAAGGTCCAAAAAATTCTGCCATCCCACCGATGCGAACCGGTATTTATTCCAAAAATTCAAAACGATCGCTGCTACTAAACAAGCATATAGCCCGACGCGTTTCGATGCATACTATCAGAAAACATCAAATGCGTTTGCGAGAAGCGAGCCCTGTTGTGAAATATTTCATACTCACTTTTTTTGTCGATCAGCGGTCGCCGAACACCCAAAAAATTTTGCCATCCCACCGATGCGAAGCGGTATTTTATCCAAAAATTAAAAACGATCGCTGATACTAAACAAGCATATAGCCCGACGCGGCGCGACGCATACTATCAGAAAACATCAAATGCGTTGCGAGAAGCGAGCCCTGTTGTGAAATATTTTATACTCACTTTTTTGTCGATCAGCGGTCGCCGAACACCCAAAAAATTTTGCCATCCACCGATGCGAACCGGTATTTTTTCCAAAAATTAAAAACGATCGCTGCTACTAAACAAGCATATAGCCCGACGCGTTGCAATGCAAACTATCAGAAAACATCGATTGCGTTGCAAGAAGCGAGCCCTGTTGTGAAATATTTTATACTCACTTTTTTGTCGATCAGCGGTCGCCAAACACCCAAAAAATTTTGCCATCCCACCGATGCGAACCGGTATTTCTTCCAAAAATTAAAAACGATCGCTGCTACTAAACAAGCATATAGCCCGACGCGTTGCAATGCATACTATCAGAAACCATCGATTGCGTTTCGAGAAGCGAGCCCTGTTGTGAAATATTTTATACTCACTTTTTTGTCGATCAGCGGTCGCCGAACATCCAAAAATTTTGCCATCCCACCGATGCAAACCGGTATTTTTTCCAAAAATTAAAAACGATCGCTGCTACTAAAAAAACATATATCCCGACGCGGCAAGATGCTAACTATCAGAAAAAATCGATTGCGTTGCGAGAAGCGAGCCCTGTTGTGAAATATTTTATACTCACTTTTTTTGTCGATCAGCGGTCGCCGAACACCCAAAAATTTTGCCATCCCACCGAGGGGAACCGGTATTTTTTCCAAAAATTTATAACGATCGCTGCCACTAAACAAGCATATAGCCCGACGAGGCAAGATGCATCTTATCAGAAAACATCGATTGGTTTGCGAGAAGCGAGCCCTGTTGTGAAATAGTTTATACTCACTTTTTTTGTCGATCAGCGGTCGCCGAACACCCAAAAAATTTTGCCATCCCACCGATGCAAACCGGTATTTTTTCCAAAAATTAAAAACGATCGCTGCTACTAAAAAAACATATAGCCCGACGCGGCAAGATGCTAACTATCAGAAAAAATTGATTGCGTTGCGAGAAGCGAGCCCTGTTGTGAAATATTTTATACTCACTTTTTTTGTCGATCAGCGGTCGCCGAACACCCAAAAAATTTTGCCATCCCACCGAGGCGAACCGGTATTTTTTCCAAAAATTCATAACGATCGCTGTCACTAAACAAGCATATAGCCCGACGAGGCAAGATGCATCTTATCATAAAACATCGATTGATTTGCGAGAAGCGAGCCCTGTTGTGAAATATTTTATACTCACTTTTTTTGTCGATCAGCGGTCGCCGAACACCCAAAAAATTTTGCCATCCCACCGATGCGAACCGGTATTTTTTCCAAAAATTAAAAACGATCGCAGCTACTATACAAGCATATAGCCCGACGCGTTGCGATGCATACTATCAGAAAACATCGATTGGTTTGCGAGAAGCGAGCCCTGTTGTGAAATATTTTATACCCACTTTTTTTGTCGATCAGCGGTCGCCGAACACCCAAAAAATTTTGCCATCCCACCGATGCGAACCGGTATTTTTTCCAAAAATTCATAACGATCTCGGTTTGCGAGAAGCGAGCCCTGTTGTGAAATATTTTATACTCACTTTTTTTGTCGATCAGCGGTCGCCGAACACCCAAAAAAATTTGCCATTCCACCGATGCGAACCGGTTTTTTTTCCGAAAATTAAAAACGATCGCTGCTACTAAAAAGCATATGGCCCGACGCGGCAAGATGCTTACTATCAGAAAACATCGATTGGTTTGCGAGAAGCGAGCCCTGTTGTGAAATATTTTATACTCACTTTTTTTGTCGATCAGCGGTCGCCGAACACCCAAGAAATTTTGCCATCCCACCGATGCGAACCGGTATTTTTTCCAAAAATTAAAAACGATCGCTGCTACTAAACAAGCATATAGCCCGATGCGTTGCAATGCATACTATCAGAAAACATCGATTGCGTTGCGAGAAGCGAGCCCTGTTGTAAAATATTTTATACTGACTTTTTTGTCGATCAGCGGTCGCCGAACACCCAAAAAATTTTGCCATCCCACCGATGCGAACCGGTATTTTTCCAAAATTCATAACGATCGCTGCCACTAAACAAGCATATAGCCCGACGCGGCGCGATGCATTACATCAGAAAACATCGATTCCTTTGCGAGAAGCGAGCCCTTTTGTCAAATATTTCATACTCACTTTTTTTGTCGATCAGCGGTCACCGAACACCCAAAAAAGTTTGCCATCCCACCGATGCGAACCGGTATTTTTTCCAAAAATTCAAAACGATCGCAGGCACTTAACAAGCATATAGCCCGACGCGGCGCGATGCATACCACCAGAAAACATCGATTCCTTTGCGAGAAGCGATTTCTGTTGTGAAATATTTCATACTCACTTTTTTTGTCGATCAGTGGTCCTCGATGGTCCAAAAAATTTTGCCATCCCACCGATGCGAACCGGTATTTTTTCCAAAAATTCAAAACGATCGCTGCAACTAAACAAGCATATAGCCCGAAGCGGCGCGATGCAAACTATCAGAAAACATCGATTGGTTTGGGAGAAGCGAGCCCTGTTGGGAAATATTTCATACTCACTTTTTTTATCGATCACTGGTTCTCGATGGTCCAAAAAATTTTGCCATCCCACCGATGCGAACCGGTATTTTTTCCAAAAATTCAAAACGATCGCTGCCACTAAACAAGCATATAGCCCAACGGGGCATGTTTCATCTTATCAGAAAACATCGATTGGTTTGCGAGAAGCGAGCCCTGTTGTGAAATATTTCATACTCACTTTTTTTGTCGATCAGCGGTCGCCGAACACCCAAAAAATTTTGCCATCCCACCGATGCGAAGCGGTATTTTATCCAAAAATTAAAAACGATCGCTGCTACTAAACAAGCATATAGCCCGACGCGGCAAGATGCATACTATCAGAAAACATCAATTGCGTTGCAAGAAGCGAGCCCTGTTGTGAAATATTTCATACTCACTTTTTTGTCGATCAGTGGTCCTCGATGGTCCAAAAATTTTGCCATCCCACCGATGCGAACCGGTATTTATTCCAAAATTCAAAACGATCGCTGCTACTAAACAAGCATATAGCCCGACGAGGCAAGATGCATACTATCAGAAAACATCGATTGGTTTGCGAGAAGCGAGCCCTGTTGTGAAATATTTTATACTCACTTTTTTGTCGATCAGCGGTCGCCGAACACCCAAAAAATTTTGCCATCTTACCGATGCGAACCGGTATTTTATCCAAAAATTAAAAACTATCTTTGCTACTAAACAAGCATATAGCCCGACGCGGCGCGATGCATACTATCAGAAAACATCGATTGGTTTGCGAGAAGCGAGCCCTGTTGTGAAATATTTTATACTCACTTTTTTGTCGATCAGCGGTCGCCGAACACCCAAAAAATTTTGCCATCCCACCGATGCGAACCGGTATTTTTCCCAAAATTAAAAACGATCGCTGCTACTAAAAAGCATATAGCCCGATGCGGAAAGATGCTAACTATTAGAAAACATCGATTGGTTTGCGAGAAGCGAGCCCTGTTGTGAAATATTTTATACTCAATTTTTTGTCGATCAGCGGTCGCCGAACAGCCAAAAAATTTTGCCATCCCTCCGATGAGAACCGGTATTTTTCCAAAATTCAAAACGATCGCTGCTACTAAACAAGCATATAGCCCGACGCGGCAAGATGCATACTATCAGAAAACATCGATTGGTTTGCGAGAAGCGAGCCCTGTTAGGAAATATTTCATACTTACTTTTTTTGTCGATCAGCGGTCGCCGAACACCCAAAAAAATTTTGCCATCCCACCGATGCGAAACGGTATTTTTTCCAAAATTCAAAACGATCGCAGGCACTTAACAAGCATATAGCCCGACGCGGCGCGATGCATTACATCAGAAAACATCGATTCCTTTGCGAGAAGCGAGCCCTTTTGTCAAATATTTCATACTCACTTTTTTTGTCGATCAGCGGTCACCGAACACCCAAAAAATTTTGCCATCCCACCGATGCGAACCGGTATTTTTTCCAAAAATTCAAAACGATCGCTGCTACTAAACAAGCATATAGTTCGACGCGGCGCGATGCAAACTATCAGAAAACATCGATTTGTTTGCGAGAAGCGAGCCCTGTTGTGAAATATTTTATACTCAGTTATTTTGTCAATCAGTGGTCCTCAAAGGTCCAAAAAATTCTGCCATCCCACCGATGCGAACCGGTATTTATTCCAAAAATTCAAAACGATCGCTGCTACTAAACAAGCATATAGCCCGACGCGTTTCGATGCATACTATCAGAAAACATCAAATGCGTTGCGAGAAGCGAGCCCTGTTGTGAAATATTTCATACTCACTTTTTTTTGTCGATCAGCGGTCGCCGAACACCCAAAAAATTTTGCCATCCCACCGATGCGAAGCGGTATTTTATCCAAAAATTAAAAACGATCGCTGATACTAAACAAGCATATAGCCCGACGCGGCGCGACGCATACTATCAGAAAACATCGATTGGTTTGCGAGAAGCGAGCCCTGTTGTGAAATATTTTATACTCACTTTTTCTGTCGATCAGCGGTCGCCGAACACCCAAAAAATTTTGCCATACCACCGATGCGAACCGGTATTTTTTCCAAAAATTCAAAACGATCGCAGGCACTTAACAAGCATATAGCCCGACGCGGCGCGATGCATACCATCAGAAAACATCGATTCCTTTGCGAGAAGCGAGCCCTGTTGTGAAATATTTCATACTCACTTTTTTTGTCGATCAGCGGTCGCCGAACACCCAAAAAATTTTGCCATCCCACCGATACGAACCGGTATTTTTTCCAAAAATTCAAAACGATCGCTGTTACTAAACAAGCATATAGCCCGACGCGGCGCGATGCATTACATCAGAAAACATCGATTCCTTTGCGAGAAGCGAGCCCTTTTGTCAAATATTTCATACTCACTTTTTTGTCGATCAGCGGTCACCGAACACCCAAAAAATTTTGCCATCCCACCGATGCGAACCGGTATTTTTTCCAAAATTCAAAACGATCGCAGGCACTTAACAAGCATATAGCCCGACGCGGCGCGATGCATACCACCAGAAAACATCGATTCCTTTGCGAGAAGCGATTTCTGTTGTGAAATATTTCATACTCACTTTTTTTGTCGATCAGTGGTCCTCGATGGTCCAAAAAATTTTGCCATCCCACCGATGCGAACCGGTATTTTTTCCAAAATTCAAAACGATCGCTACAACTAAACAAGCATATAGCCCGACGCGGCGCGATGCATACCACCAGAAAACATCGATTCCTTTGCGAGAAGCGATTTCTGTTGTGAAATATTTCATACTCACTTTTTTGTCGATCAGTGGTCCTCGATGGTCCAAAATTTTGCCATCCCACCGATGCGAACCGGTATTTTTTCCAAAAATTCAAAACGATCGCTGCAACTAAACAAGCATATAGCCCGAAGCGGCGCGATGCAAACTATCAGAAAACATCGATTGGTTTGGGAGAAGCGAGCCCTGTTGGGAAATATTTCATACTCACTTTTTTTATCGATCACTGGTTCTCGATGGTCCAAAAAATTTTGCCATCCCACCGATGCGAACCGGTATTTTTTCCAAAAATTCAAAACGATCGCTGCTACTAAACAAGCATATAGTTCGACGATGCGCGATGCATACTATCAGAAAACATCGATTGGTTTGCGAGAAGCGAGCCCTGTTGTGAAATATTTCATACTCACTTTTTTTGTCGATCAGCGGTCGCCGAACACCCAAAAAATTATGCCATCCCACCGATGCAAACCGGTATTTTTTCCAAAAATTCAAAACGATCGCAGGCACTTAACAAGCATATAGCCCGACGCGGCGCGATGCATAACATCAGAAAACATCGATTCCTTTGCGAGAAGCGATCTCTGTTGTGAAATATTTCATACTCACTTTTTTTGTCGATCAGTGATCCTCGATTGTCCAAAAAATTTTGCCATCCCACCGATGCGAACCGGTATTTTTTCCAAAAATTCAAAACGATCGCTGCTACTAAACAAGCATAAAGCCCGACGCGGCAAGATGCATACTATCAGAAAACATCGATTGGTTTGCGAGAAGCGAGCCCTGTTGTGAAATATTTCATACTCACTTTTTTTGTCGATCAGCGGTCGCCGAACACCCAAAAAATTATGCCATCCCACCGACGTGAACCGGTATTTTTTCCAAAAATTCAAAACGATCGCAGGCACTTAACAAGCATATAGCCCGACGCGGCGCGATGCATACCACCAGAAAACATCGATTCCTTTGCGAGAAGCGATTTCTGTTGTGAAATATTTCATACTCACTTTTTTTGTCGATCAGTGGTCCTCGATGGTCCAAAAAATTTTGCCATCCCACCGATGCGAACCGGTATTTTTTCCAAAAATTCAAAACGATCGCTGCTACTAAACAAGCATATAGTTCGACGCGGCGCGATGCAAACTATCAGAAAACATCGATTGCTTTGCGAGAAGCGAGCCCTGTTGTCAAATATTTCATACTCATTTTTTGTCGATCAGCGGTCGCCGAACACCCAAAAAATTTTGCCATCCCACCGATGCGAACCGGTATTTATTCCAAAATTCAAAACGATCGCTGCCACTTAACAATCATATAGCCCGACGAGGCAAGATGCATCTTATCAGAAAACATCGATTGGTTTGCGAGAAGCGAGCCCTGTTGTGAAATATTTCATACTCACTTTTTTGTCGATCAGCGGTCGCCGAACACCCAAAAAATGTTTTGCCATCCCACCGATGCGAACCGGTATTTTTTCCAAAATTCAAAACGATCGCTGCCAATAAACAAGCATATAGCCCAACGCGGCGC
>JAGVSL010000338.1:0-18354 GCA_022494535.1 Himalopsyche phryganea
GTACACGCAGTGCACCCGCCTGCCATCGTACGATGACCAGGTGCGCAGCACAGCCTACGCAGGCCTGAAGCACTCTCAAAACTGTCTAGCTGCATACGATTTCGCATTGTTACATGGCGCTGTGTGCGCTCGTCTCGAAGCGAAACTCTATGATGTGATCTGCTGTTTCACCTGCGCAAAAGTGAATCTTCAAACATATATAGCTAGCTACTCGCTCTCACTGTGCGCCTTGCAGGTGGTGCGTTTTGGTGCCATTTTCGCACTGTGTCATTTTATTTTGTAAGTTATTCCATACAGCTGCGGGCGATCCTCAAGGTTGTCACCCTGCGAAGCTAACTGATAACCCTGGCGTACACGCAGTGCACCCGCCTGCACTTAGAGTGCGATGACCAGGTGCGCAGCAGTGCCTTCGCAGGCCTAAAGCACTCTCAAAACTGCTTAGCTGCATAAGATTTCGCATTGTTTTATGACGCTGTGTGCGCTTGTCTCGAAGCGAAACTCTATGATAAGATATGCTGTTAGACCTTTGTATAAAGCGAATCGTCAGACATATATAGCTAGCTACTCGCTCTCACTGTGCGCCTTGCAGGTGGTGCGTTTTGGCGCCATTTTTGCACTGTGTCATTTTAGTATGTAAGTTATTCCATATAGCTGCAGGCGATCCTCAAGGTCGTCACCCTGCGAAGCTAACTGGTTACCCTGGCGTACACGCAGTGCACCCGCATGCCATTAGACTGCGATGACCAGGTGCGCAGCACTGCCTACGCAGGCCTGAAGCACTCTCAAAACTGTCTAGCTGCATACGATTTCGCATTGTTTTATGACGCTGTGTGCGCTCGTCTCGAAGCGAAACTCTATGATAAGATATGCTGTTAGACCTTTGTATAAAAGCGAATCGTCAGACATATATAGCTAGCTACTCGCTCTCACTGTGCGCCTTACAGGTGGTGCGTTTTGGCGCCATTTTTGCACTGTGTCATTTTAGTATGTAAGTTATTCCATACAGCTGCGGGCGATCCTCAAGGTCGTCACCCTGCGAAGCTAACTGGTAACCCTGGCGTACACGCAGTGCACCCGCCTGCACTAAGAGCGCGATGAACAGGTGCGCAGCAATGCCTACGCAGGCCTGAAGCACTGTCAAAACTGCTTAGCTGCATACGATTTCGCATTGTTACATCGCGCTGTGTGCGCTCGTCTCGAAGCAAATCTCTAAGAGCTAGCTACTCGCTCTCACTGTGCGCCTTGCAGGTGGTGCGTTTTGGCGCCATTTTTGCACTGTGTCATTTTAGTATGTAAGTTATTCCATACAGCTGCGGGCGATCCTCAAGGTCGTCACCCTGCGAAGCTAACTGGTAACCCTGGCGTACGCTGTGCACCCGCCTGCACTTAGAGTGCGATGACCAGGTGCGCAGCAGTGCCTACGCAGGCCTAAAGCACTCTCAAAACTGCTTAGCTGAATACGATTTCGCATTGTTTTATGACGCTGTGTGCGCTCGTCTTGAAGCGAAACTCTATGATAAGGTATGCTGTTAAACCTTTGTATAAAAGCGAATCGTCAGATATATATAGCTAGCTACTCGCGCTCACTGTGCGCCTTGCAGGTGGTGCGTTTTGGCGCAATTTTCGCACTGTGTCATTTTTAGTATGTAAGTTATTCCATACAGCTGCGGGCGATCCTCAAGGTCGTCACCCTGCGAAGCTTACTGGTAACCCTGGCGTACACGCAGTGCACCCGCCTGCACTAAGAGCGCGATGACCAGGTGCGCAGCAGTGCCTACGCAGGCCTAAAGCACTCTCAAAACTGCTTAGCTGAATACGATATCGCATTGTTTTATGACGCTGTGTGCGCTCGTCTCGAAGCGAAACTCTATGATGTGATCTGCTGTTTCACCCCTGCGCAAAAGTGAATCTTCAGACATATATAGCTAGCTACTCGCTCTCACTGTGTGCCTTGCAGGTGGTGCGTTTTGGTGCCATTTTCGCACTGTGTCATTTTATTTTGTAAGTTATTCCATACAGCTGCGGGCGATCCTCAAGGTTGTCACCCTGCGAAGCTAACTTATAACCCTGGCGTATACGCAGTGCACCCGCCTGCACTTAGAGTGCGATGACCAGGTGCGCAGCAGTGCCTACGCAGGCCTAAAGCACTCTCAAAACTGCTTAGCTGCATACGATTTCGCATTGTTTTATGACGCTGTGTGCGCTCGTCTCGAAGCGAAACTCTATGATAAGATATGCTGTTAGACCTTTGTATAAAAGCGAATCGTCAGACATATATAGCTAGCTACTCGCTCTCACTGTGCGCCTTACGGGTGGTGCGTTTTGGCGCCATTTTTGCACTGTCATTTTTAGTATGTAAGTTATTCCATACAGCTGCGGGCGATCCTCAAGGTCGTCACCCTGCGAAGCTTACTGGTAACCCTGGCGTACACGCAGTGCACCCGCCTGCACTAAGAGCGCGATGACCAGGTGCGCAGCAATGCCTACGCAGGCCTGAAGCACTGTCAAAACTGCTTAGCTGCATACGATTTCGCATTGTTACATCGCGCTGTGTGCGTTCGTCTCGAAGCGAATCTTTATGATGTGATCTGCTGTTTTACCATTGCGCAAAAGTGAATCTTCAGACATATATAGCTAGCTACTCGCTCTCACTTTGCGCCTTGCAGGTGGTGCGTTTTGGTGCCATTTTCGCACTGTGTCATTTTTAGTATGTAAGTTATTCCATACAGCTGCGGGCGATCCTCAAGGTTGTCACCCTGCGAAGCTAACTGATAACCCTGGCGTACACGCAGTGCACCCGCCTGCACTTAAAGTGCGATGACCAGGTGCGCAGCAGTGCCTTCGCAGGCCTAAAGCACTCTCAAAACTGCTTAGCTGCATACGATTTCGCATTGTTACATGACGCTGTGTGCGCTCGTCTCGAAGCGAAACTCTATGATAAGATATGCTGTTAGACCTTTGTATAAAAGCGAATCGTCAGACATATATAGCTAGCTACTCGCTCTCACTGTGCGCCTTGCAGGTGTTGCGTTTTGGTGCCATTTTCGCACTGTGTCATTTTAGTATGTAAGTTATTGCATACAGCTGCGGGCGATCCTCAAGGTTGTCACCCTGCGAAGCTAACTGATAACCCTGGCGTACACGCAGTGCACCCGCCTGCTTTAAGAGTGCGATGACCAGGTGCGCAGCAGTGCCTACGCAGGCCTAAAGCACTCTCAAAACTGCTTAGCTGCATACGATTTCGCATTGTTACATGACGCTGTGTGCGCTCGTCTCGAAGCGAAACTCTATGATAAGATATGCTGTTAGACCTTTGTATAAAAGCGAATCGTCAGACATATATAGCTAGCTACTCGCTCTCACTGTGCGCCTTGCAGGTGTTGCGTTTTGGTGCCATTTTCGCACTGTGTCATTTTAGTATGTAAGTTATTGCATACAGCTGCGGGCGATCCTCAAGGTTGTCACCCTGCGAAGCTAACTGATAACCCTGGCGTACGCAGTGCACCCGCCTGCACTAAGAGTGCGATGACCAGGTGCGCAGCAGTGCATTGTTTTATGACGCTGTGTGCGCTCGCAGGCCTAAAGCACTCTCAAAACTGATATATTTAGCTGCATACGATTTCGCATTGTTTTTGCGCATGACTGTGCTGTGTGCGCTCGTCTCGAAGCGAAACTCTATGATAAGATATGCTGTTAGACCTTTGTATAAAGCGAATCGTCAGATATATATAGCTAGCTGTACTAAAAGCGCTCTCACTGTGCGCCTTGCAGATGGTGCGTTTTGGCGCAATTTTCGCACTGTGTCATTTTAGTATGTAAGTTATTCCATACAGCTGCGGGCGATCCTCAAGGTCGTCACCCTGCGAAGCTAACTGGTAACCCTGGCGTACCAGCTGTGTGCCGCCTGCACTAAGAGTGCGATGACCAGATGCGCAGCAATGCCTACGCAGCCCTAAAGCACTGTCAAAACTGCTTAGCTGCATACGATTTCGCATTGTTACATGACGCTGTGTGCGCTCGTCTCGAAGCGAATCTCTATGATGTGATCTGCTGTTTCACCCCCGTATAAAAAGCGAATCGTCAGACATATATAGCTAGCTACTCGCTCTCACTGTGCGCCTTACAGATGGTGCGTTTTGGCGCCATTTTTGCACTGTGTCATTTTAGTATGTAAGTTATTCCATACAGCTGCGGGCGATCCTCAAGGTTGTCACCCTGCGAAGCTAACTGATAACCCTGGCGTACACGCAGTGCACCCGCCTGCACTAAGAGCGCGATGACCAGATGCGCAGCAGTGCCTTCGCACGCCTAAAGCACTGTCAAAACTGCTTAGCTGCATACGATTTCGCATTGTTTTATGACGCTGTGTGCGCTCGTCTCGAAGCGAAACTCTATGATAAGATATGCTGTTAGACCTTTGTATAAAGTGAATCGTCAGACATATATAGCTAGCTACTCGCTCTCACTGTGGGCCTTGCAGGTGGTGCGTTTTTGGTGCCATTTCGCACTGTGTCATTTTAGTATGTAAGTTATTCCATACAGCTGCGGGCGATCCTCAAGGTCGTCACCCTGCGAAGCTAACTGGTTACCCTGGCGTACACGCTGTGCACCCGCCTGCACTTAGAGTGCGATGACCAGGTGCGCAGCAGTGCCTACGCAGGCCTAAAGCACTCTCAAAACTGCTTAGCTGAATACGATTTCGCATTGTTTTATGACGCTGTGTGCGCTCGTCTCGAAGCGAAACTCTATGATAAGATATGGTGTTAAACCTTTGTATAAAAAGCGAATCGTCAGACATATATAGCTAGCTACTCGCTCTCACTGTGCGCCTTGCAGGTGGTGCGTTTTGGCGCCATTTTTCGCACTGTGTCATTTTAGTATGTAAGTTATTCCATACAGCTGCGGGCGATCCTCAAGGTTGTCACCCTGCGAAGCTTAACTGATTACCCTGGCGTACACGCAGTGCACCCGCCTGCACTTAGAGTGCGATGACCAGGTGCGCAGCAGTGCCTTCGCAGGCCTAAAAGCACTCTCAAAACTGCTTAGCTGGATACGATTTCGCATTGTTTTATGACGCTGTGTGCGCTCGTCTCGAAGCGAAACTCTATGATAAGATATGCTGTTAGACCTTTGTATAAAAGCGAATCGTCAGATATATATAGCTAGCTACTCGCTCTCACTGTGCGCCTTGCAGGTGGTGCGTTTTGGCGCCATTTTTGCACTGTGTCATTTTAGTATGTAAGTTATTCCATACAGCTGCGGGCGATCCTCAAGGTCGTCACCCTGCGAAGCTAACTGATAACCCTGGCGTACACGCTGTGCACCCGCCTGCACTTAGAGTGCGATGACCAGGTGCGCAGCAGTGCCTACGCAGGCCTAAAGCACTCTCAAAACTGCTTAGCTGAATACGATTTCGCATTGTTTTATGACGCTGTGTGCGCTCGTCTCGAAGCAAAACTCTATGATAAGATATGCTGTTAAACCTTTGTATAAAAGTGAATCGTCAGACATATAGCTAGCTACTCGCGCTCACTGTGCGCCTTGCAGGTGGTGCGTTTTGGCGCAATTTTCGCACTGTGTCATTTTAGTATGTAAGTTATTCCATACAGCTGCGGGCGATCCTCAAGGTCGTCACCCTGCGAAGCTTACTGGTAACCCTGGCGTACACGCAGTGCACCCGCCTGCACTTAGAGTGCGATGACCAGGTGCGCAGCAGTGCCTACGCAGGCCTAAAGCACTCTCAAAACTGCTTAGCTGCATACGATTTCGCATTGTTTTATGACGCTGTGTGCGCTCGTCTCGAAGCGAAACTCTATGATAAGATATGCTGTAAGACCTTTGTATATAAGCGAATCGTCAGACATATAAAGCTAGCTACTCGCTCTCACTGTGCGCCTTGCAGGTGGTGCGTTTTGGCGCCATTTTTGCACTGTGTCATTTTTAGTATGTAAGTTATTCCATATAGCTGCAGGCGATCCTCAAGGTCGTCACCCTGCGAAGCTAACTGGTTACCCTGGCGTACACGCAGTGCACCCGCATGCCAATAGACTGCGATGACCAGGTGCGCAGCACTGCCTACGCAGGCCTGAAGCACTCTCAAAACTGTCTAGCTGCATACGATTTCGCATTGTTTTATGACGCTGTGTGCGCTCGTCTCGAAGCGAAACTCTATGATAAGATATGCTGTTAGACCTTTGTATAAAAGCGAATCGTCAGACATATATGGCTAGCTACTCGCTCTCACTGTGCGCCTTACAGGTGGTGCGTTTTGGCGCCATTTTTGCACTGTGTCATTTTAGTATGTAAGTTATTCCATACAGCTGCGGGCGATCCTCAAGGTCGTCACCCTGCGAAGCTAACTGGTAACCCTGGCGTACGCAGTGCACCCGCCTGCACTAAGAGCGCGATGACCAGGTGCGCAGCAATGCCTACGCAGGCCTGAAGCACCGTCAAAACTGCTTAGCTGCATACGATTTCGCATTGTTACATCACGCTGTGTGCGCTCGTCTCGAAGCAAATCTCTATTATGTGATCTGCTGTTTCAGCCCTGCGCAAAAGTGAATCTTCAGACATATATAGCTAGCTACTCGCTCTCACTGTGCGCCTTGCAGGTGGTGCGTTTTGGTGCCATTTTCGCACTGTGTCATTTTTAGTATGTAAGTTATTCCATACAGCTGCGGGCGATCCTCAAGGTTGTCACCCTGCGAAGCTAACTGATAACCCTGGCGTACACGCAGTGCACCCGCCTGCACTAAGAGTGCGATGACCAGGTGCGCAGCAGTGCCTACGCAGGCCTAAAGCACTCTCAAAACTGCTTAGCTGCATACGATTTCGCATTGTTTTATGACGCTGTGTGCGCTCGTCTCGAAGCGAAACTCTATGATAAGATATGCTGTTAGACCTTTGTATAAAAGCGAATCGTCAGACATATATAGCTAGCTACTCGCTCTCACTGTGTGCCTTGCAGGTGGTGCGTTTTGGCGCCATTTTTGCACTGTGTCATTTTAGTATGTAAGTTATTCCATACAGCTGCGGGCGATCCTCAAGGTCGTCACCCTGCGAAGCTAACTGGTTACCCTGGCGTACACGCAGTGCACCCGCCTGCACTTAGAGTGCGATGACCAGGTGCGCAGCAGTGCCTACGCAGGCCTAAAGCACTCTCAAAACTGCTTAGCTGAATACGATATCGCATTGTTTTATGACGCTGTGTGCGCTCGTCTCGAAGCGAAACTCTATGATAAGATATGCTGTTAGACCTTTGTATAAAAGCGAATCGTCAGATATATATAGCTAGCTACTCGCTTTCACTGTGCGCCTTGCAGGTGGTGCGTTTTGGCGCAATTTTCGCACTGTGTCATTTTAGTATGTAAGTTATTCCATACAGCTGCGGGCGATCCTCAAGGTCGTCACCCTGCGAAGCTTACTGGTAACCCTGGCGTACACGCAGTGCACCCGCCTGCTTTAAGAGTGCGATGACCAGGTGCACAGCAGTGCCTACGCAGGCCTAAAGCACTCTCAAAACTGCTTAGCTGCATACGATTTCGCATTGTTACATGACGCTGTGTGCGCTCGTCTCGAAGCGAAACTCTATGATAAGATATGCTGTTAGACCTTTGTATAAAAGCGAATCGTCAGATATATATAGCTAGCTACTCGCTCTCACTGTGCGCCTTGCAGGTGGTGCGTTTTGGTGCCATTTTCGCACTGTGTCATTTTAGTATGTAAGTTATTCCATACAGCTGCGGGCGATCCTCAAGGTCGTCACCCTGCGAAGCTTACTGGTAACCCTGGCGTACACGCAGTGCACCCGCCTGCACTTAGAGTGCGATGACCAGGTGCGCAGCAGTGCTTACGCAGGCCTAAAGCACTCTCAAAACTGCATAGCTGCATACGATTTCGCATTGTTACATGACGCTGTGTGCGCTCGTCTCGAAGCGAAACTCTATGATAAGATATGCTGTAAGACCTTTGTATATAAGCGAATCGTAAGACATATAAAGCTAGCTACTCGCTCTCACTGTGCGCCTTGCAGGTGGTGCGTTTTGGCGCCATTTTTGCACTGTGTCATTTTAGTATGTAAGTTATTCCATATAGCTGCAGGCGATCCTCAAGGTCGTCACCCTGCGAAGCTAACTGGTTACCCTGGCGTACACGCAGTGCACCCGCATGCCATTAGACTGCGATGACCAGGTGCGCAGCACTGCCTACGCAGGCCTGAAGCACTCTCAAAACTGTCTAGCTGCATACGATTTCGCATTGTTTTATGACGCTGTGTGCGCTCGTCTCGAAGCGAAACTCTATGATAAGATATGCTGTTAGACCTTTGTATAAAAGCGAATCGTCAGACATATATGGCTAGCTACTCGCTCTCACTGTGCGCCTTACAGGTGGTGCGTTTTGGCGCCATTTTTGCACTGTGTCATTTTAGTATGTAAGTTATTCCATACAGCTGCGGGCGATCCTCAAGGTCGTCACCCTGCGAAGCTAACTGGTAACCCTGGCGTACACGCAGTGCACCCGCCTGCACTAAGAGCGCGATGACCAGGTGCGCAGCAATGCCTACGCAGGCCTGAAGCACTGTCAAAACTGCTGAGCTGCATACGATTTCGCATTGTTACATCACGCTGTGTGCGCTCGTCTCGAAGCAAATCTCTATTATGTGATCTGCTGTTTCAGCCCTGCGCAAAGTGAATCTTCAGACATATATAGCTAGCTACTCGCTCTCACTGTGCGCCTTGCAGGTGGTGCGTTTTGGTGCCATTTTCGCACTGTGTCATTTTAGTATGTAAGTTATTCCATACAGCTGCGGGCGATCCTCAAGGTTGTCACCCTGCGAAGCTAACTGATAACCCTGGCGTACACGCAGTGCACCCGCCTGCACTAAGAGTGCGATGACCAGGTGCGCAGCAGTGCCTACGCAGGCCTAAAGCACTCTCAAAACTGCTTAGCTGCATACGATTTCGCATTGTTTTATGACGCTGTGTGCGCTCGTCTCGAAGCGAAACTCTATGATAAGATATGCTGTTAGACCTTTGTATAAAAGCGAATCGTCAGACATATATAGCTAGCTACTCGCTCTCACTGTGTGCCTTGCAGGTGGTGCGTTTTGGCGCCATTTTTGCACTGTGTCATTTTAGTATGTAAGTTATTCCATACAGCTGCGGGCGATCCTCAAGGTCGTCACCCTGCGAAGCTAACTGGTTACCCTGGCGTACACGCAGTGCACCCGCCTGCACTTAGAGTGCGATGACCAGGTGCGCAGCAGTGCCTACGCAGGCCTAAAGCACTCTCAAAACTGCTTAGCTGAATACGATATCGCATTGTTTTATGACGCTGTGTGCGCTCGTCTCGAAGCGAAACTCTATGATAAGATATGCTGTTAGACCTTTGTATAAAAGCGAATCGTCAGATATATATAGCTAGCTACTCGCTTTCACTGTGCGCCTTGCAGGTGGTGCGTTTTGGTGCCATTTTCGCACTGTGTCATTTTATTTTGTAAGTTATTCCATACAGCTGCGGGCGATCCTCAAGGTTGTCACCCTGCGAAGCTAACTTATAACCCTGGCGTACACGCAGTGCACCCGCCTGCACTTAGAGTGCGATGACCAGGTGCGCAGCAGTGCCTACGCAGGCCTAAAGCACTCTCAAAACTGCTTAGCTGCATACGATTTCGCATTGTTTTATGACGCTGTGTGCGCTCGTCTCGAAGCGAAACTCTATGATAAGATATGCTGTTAGACCTTTGTATAAAAGCGAATCTCCAGACTTATATAGCTAGCTACTCGCTCTCACTGTGCGCCTTACAGGTGGTGCGTTTTGGCGCCATTTCTGCACTGTGTCATTTTAGTATGTAAGTTATTCCATACAGCTGCGGGCGATCCTCAAGGTCGTTACCCTGCGAAGCTAACTGGTTACCCTGGCGTACACGCTGTGCACCCGCCTGCACTTAGAGTGCGATGACCAGGTGCGCAGCAGTGCCTACGCAGGCCTAAAGCACTCTCAAAACTGCTTAGCTGAATACGATTTCGCATTGTTTTATGACGCTGTGTGCGCTCGTCTCGAAGCGAAACTCTATGATAAGATATGCTGTTAAACCTTTAAATAAAAGCGAATCGTCAGATATATATAGCTAGCTACTCGCTCTCACTGTGCGCCTTGCAGGTGGTGCGTTTTGGCGCAATTTTCGCACTGTGTCATTTTAGTATGTAAGTTATTCCATACAGCTGCGGGCGATCCTCAAGGTCGTCACCCTGCGAAGCTTACTGGTAACCCTAGCGTACACGCAGTGCACCCGCCTGCCATAAGAGTGCGATGACCAGGTGCGCAGCAGAGCCTACGCAGGCCTGAAGCACTCTCAAAACTGTCTAGCTGCATACGATTTCGCATTGTTACATGGCGCTGTGTGCGCTCGTCTCGAAGCGAAACTCTATGATGTGATCTGCTGTTTCACCCCTGCGCAAAAGTGAATCTTCAGACATATATAGCTAGCTACTCGCTCTCACTGTGCGCCTTACAGGTGGTGCGTTTTGGCGCCATTTTTGCACTGTGTCATTTTAGTATGTAAGTTATTCCATACAGCTGCGGGCGATCCTCAAGGTCGTCACCCTGCGAAGCTTACTGGTAACCCTGGCGTACACGCAGTGCACCCGCCTGCACTAAGAGCGCGATGACCAGGTGCGCAGCAATGCCTACGCAGGCCTGAAGCACTGTCAAAACTGCTTAGCTGCATACGATTTCGCATTGTTACATCGCGCTGTGTGCGTTCGTCTCGAAGCGAATCTTTATGATGTGATCTGCTGTTTCACCCCTGCGCAAAAGTGAATCTTCAGACATATATAGCTAGCTACTCGCTCTCACTTTGCGCCTTGCAGGTGGTGCGTTTTGGTGCCATTTTCGCACTGTGTCATTTTAGTATGTAAGTTATTCCATACAGCTGCGGGCGATCCTCAAGGTTGTCACCCTGCGAAGCTAACTGATAACCCTGGCGTACACGCAGTGCACCCGCCTGCACTTAGAGTGCGATGACCAGGTGCGCAGCAGTGCCTACGCAGGCCTAAAGCACTCTCAAAACTGCTTAGCTGCATACGATTTCGCATTGTTTTATGACGCTGTGTGCGCTCGTCTCGAAGCGAAACTCTATGATAAGATATGCTGTTAGACCTTTGTATAAAAGCGAATCGTCAGACATATATAGCTAGCTACTCGCTCTCACTGTGCGCCTTGCAGGTGGTGCGTTTTGGCGCCATTTTTGCACTGTGTCATTTTAGTATGTAAGTTATTCCATACAGCTGCGGGCGATCCTCAAGGTCGTCACCCTGCGAAGCTAACTATTAACCCTGGCGTTCACGCAGTGCACCCGCCTGTACTTAGACTGCGATGACCAGGTGCGCAGCAGTGCCTACGCAGGCCTAAAGCACTCTCAAAACTGCTTAGCTGCATACGATTTCGCATTGTTTTATGACGCTGTGTGCGCTCGTCTCGAAGCGAAACTCTATGATAAGATATGCTGTTAAACCTTTGTATAAAAGCGAATCGTCAGATATATATAGCTAGCTACTCGCTCTCACTGTGCGCCTTGCAGGTGGTGCGTTTTGGCGCAATTTTCGCACTGTGTCATTTTAGTATGTAAGTTATTCCATACAGCTGCGGGCGATCCTCAAGGTCGTCACCCTGCGAAGCTTACTGGTAACCTAGCGTACACGCAGTGCCCGCCTGCCATAAGAGTGCGATGACCAGGTGCGCAGCACAGCCTACGCAGGCCTGAAGCACTCTCAAAACTGTCTAGCTGCATACGATTTCGCATTGTTACATGGCGCTGTGTGCGCTCGTCTCGAAGCGAAACTCTATGATGTGATCTGCTGTTTCACCCCTTTGCAAAAGTGAATCTTCAGACATATATAGCTAGCTACTCGCTCTCACTGTGCGCCTTGCAGGTGGTGCGTTTTTGGTGCCATTTTCGCACTGTGTCATTTTATTTTGTAAGTTATTCCATACAGCTGCGGGCGATCCTCAAGGTTGTCACCCTGCGAAGCTAACTTATAACCCTGGCGTACACGCAGTGCACCCGCCTGCACTTAGAGTGCGATGACCAGGTGCGCAGCAGTGCCTACGCAGGCCTAAAGCACTCTCAAAACTGCTTAGCTGCATACGATTTCGCATTGTTTTATGACGCTGTGTGCGCTCGTCTCGAAGCGAAACTCTATGATAAGATATGCTGTTAGACCTTTGTATAAAAGCGAATCTCCAGACATATATAGCTAGCTACTCGCTCTCACTGTGCGCCTTACAGGTGGTGCGTTTTGGCGCCATTTTTGCACTGTGTCATTTTAGTATGTAAGTTATTCCATACAGCTGCGGGCGATCCTCAAGGTCGTTACCCTGCGAAATAACTGGTTACCCTGGCGTACACGCTGTGCACCCGCCTGCACTTAGAGTGCGATGACCAGGTGCGCAGCAGTGCCTACGCAGGCCTAAAGCACTCTCAAAACTGCTTAGCTGAATACGATTTCGCATTGTTTTATGACGCTGTGTGCGCTCGTCTCGAGAAGCGAAACTCTATGATAAGATATGCTGTTAAACCTTTGTATAAAAGCGAATCGTCAGATATATATAGGCTAGCTACTCGCTCTCACTGTGCGCCTTGCAGGTGGTGCGTTTTGGCGCAATTTTCGCACTGTGTCATTTAGTATATAAGTTATTCCATACAGCTGCGGGCGATCCTCAAGGTCGTCACCCTGCGAAGCTTACTGGTAACCCTGGCGTACGCAGTGCACCCGCCTGCACTAAGAGTGCGATGACCAGGTGCGCAGCAATGCCTACGCAGGCCTGAAGCACTGTCAAAACTGTCTAGCTGCATACGATTTCGCATTGTTACATCGCGCTGTGTGCGTTCGTCTCGAAGCGAAACTTTATGATGTCATCTGCTGTTTCACCCCTGCGCAAAAGTGAATCTTCAGACATATATAGCTAGCTACTCGCTCTCACTTTGCGCCTTGCAGGTGGTGCGTTTGGTGCCATTTATGCTGTTAGACCTTTGTATAAGCGAATCGTCAGACATATATAGCTAGCACTCGCCCCACTGTGCGCCTTGCAGGTGGTGCGTTTTGGCGCCATTTTTGCACTGTGTCATTTTATTTTGTAAGTTATTCCATACAGCTGCGGGCGATCCTCAAGGTCGTCACCCTGCAAGCTAACTATTAACCCTGGCTTCACAGGTGCCCGCCTGTCTTAGACTGCGATGACCAGGTGCGCGGGCACCCAGGCCTAAGCAACCCCAAACTGGCGTTCGCAGGTCCGCGATTGTTTATGACCGTGTGCGCCGTCCAAACGAAACCTTAAAGAAACTTTAAACCTGTTAAAGCAGATTTCGATTTTTATAGCTTTCGCTCTCCTGGCGCCTTGTAGTTGCTTTTCCTTTTTACGTGTCAATATGTATATTCAGCTAAGCTCGGGGTCCTCAAGGGCGCCTCGGGGGCTTTTGGAATTTTCGCACGGGATGAGTGATTAATCATGACCAGGCGCACCAGGTCGCAGCCCCGAAGCTTTTAACGCTAGCGTACAACGATTTCGCCTTTTAAGGCGCGTGTGCGCTTTGCTCGAGCGAACCTTTTGAGTGATCTGGTTCACCCCCGCAAGGAAATTTCAGTAATGGGGCTTCGCTCTCCTGGCGGCCCTTTTGGGTTGTGCCTTTTCCCTGTGCAATTATTTTAGATATAAGCTGCACTCCTCAATTTTCCCTTTCGGCTTTTTGCTTTCGCAGTGCATGATTAGTCATACCGGGCACCCAGTGCCCCGCAGGCCTAAAACCTAAACGCAGCTGCACGCGCTTTTTAGAGCGTGGCCCGGTCCAAACAAACCTTTGAAAAGTAACCTTAAAAGCAACTCAACAAAATTTTCTTTTTTCGCTTCACTGCGCCTTACAGGGGAAAAATTTTGATTGCCCGTGCCTTTTATAAAAGTTATTCCATAAGCTGCCCGTCCCCAGGGCGCCCCGGGGACTTTTGGCGGCCTTTTCACGTGCATGTGATAAGATCCATACCCGGGGGCACAAGGCCCACCCGGCCGAAGCACTTAACCTGCTGCTACGATTTTTCCTTGACTCGGTGGTGCCGGGGCCCCAAACAACCTTTTTTTAGTGAGCCTTTCACCCCGCCAAAGTGAAACTTCAGACATATATAGCTAGCTACTCGCTCTCACTGTGCGCCTTGCAGGTGGTGCGTTTTGGTGCCATTTTCGCACTGTGTCATTTATTTTGAAGTTATTCCATACAGCTGCGGGCGATCCTCAAGGTTGTCACCCTGCGAAGCTAACTTATAACCCTGGCGTACACGCAGTGCACCCGCCTGCACTTAGAGTGCGATGACCAGGTGCGCAGCAGTGCCTACGCAGGCCTAAAGCATCTCAAAACTGCTTAGCTGCATACGATTTCGCATTGTTTTATGACGCTGTGTGCGCTCGTCTCGAAGCGAAACTCTATGATAAGATATGCTGTTAGACCTTTGTATAAAAGCGAATCTCCAGACATATATAGCTAGCTACTCGCTCTCACTGTGCGCCTTACAGGTGGTGCGTTTGGCGCCATTTTTGCACTGTGTCATTTTAGTATGTAGTTATTCCATACAGCTGCGGGCGATCCTCAAGGTCGTTACCCTGCGAAGCTAACTGGTTACCCTGGCGTACACGCTGTGCACCCGCCTGCACTTAGAGTGCATGACCAGGTGCGCAGCAGTGCCTACGCAGGCCTAAAGCACTCTCAAAACTGCTTAGCTGAATACGATTTCGCATTGTTTTATGACGCTGTGTGCGCTCGTCTCGAAGCGAAACTCTATGATAAGATATGCTGTTAAACCTTTGTATAAAAGCGAATCGTCAGATATATATGCTAGCTACTCGCTCTCACTGTGCGCCTTGCAGGTGGTGCGTTTTGGCGCAATTTTCGCACTGTGTCATTTAGTATGTAGTTATTCCATACAGCTGCGGGCGATCCTCAAGGTCGTCACCCTGCGAAGCTTACTGGTAACCCTAGCGTACACGCAGTGCCCGCCTGCCATAAGAGTGCGATGACCAGGTGCGCAGCACAGCCTACGCAGGCCTGAAGCACTCTCAAAACTGTCTAGCTGCATACGATTTCGCATTGTTACATGGCGCTGTGTGCGCTCGTCTCGAAGCGAAACTCTATGATGTGATCTGCTGTTTCACCCCTGCGCAAAAGTGAATCTTCAGACATATATAGCTAGCTACTCGCTCTCACTGTGCGCCTTGCAGGTGGTGCGTTTTGGTGCCATTTTCGCACTGTGTCATTTTAGTATGTAAGTTATTCCATACAGCTGCGTGCGATCCTCAAGGTCGTCACCCTGCGAAGCTAACTGGTTACCCTGGCGTACACGCTGTGCACCCGCCTGAACTTAGAGTGCGATGACCAGGTGCGCAGCAGTGCCTACGCAGGCCTAAAGCACTCTCAAAACTGCTTAGCTGCATACGATTTCGCATTGTTTTATGACGCTGTGTGCGCTCGTCTCGAAGCGAAACTCTATGATAAGATATGCTGTTAGACCTTTGTATAAAAGCAAATCGTCAGACAATATAGCTAGCTACTCGCTCTCACTGTGCGCCTTGCAGGTGGTGCGTTTTGGCGTCATTTTCGCACTGTGTAATTTTAGTATGTAAGTTATTCCATACAGCTGCGGGCGATCCTAAGGTTGTCACCCTGCGAAGCTAACTGATAACCCGCCGACAGCAGTGCACCCCCCCTCTAGAGGGATGACCAGGTGGGAGCGGGGTCCCGGTAAAGCACTCTAAAAAAATGCTTTGTGCATGTTTTTGATTTTTTATGCGCGGTTGGGGCCCCCAAGAAAATTATGTAAATATTGTAAACCGTGTTAAACAATGCGCTATATCTGCTACTGCCTTTAGTGGCCTTGGGGGGCTTTTTTCCCTTTTTTATTGATTTTTATAAAATTTTCCATCCCCGGGTCGGGGGACCCCAAGGTTACCGCGAAGCAATGGACCCGGCCCCCAGAGTGCCTCCCCCAAGAGTAACCAGGGCCAGCAACAACGGGCCCAAAGTTTCCCAAAAAAAGTTTTGCGCTGTTTCGCTTGTTTTAGCGCTTTGGTGTTGGGAAACCTTGATAAAGTGTTGACCTTTTTTAAAACAATCTCGCTTATTTCCCCCCGTTCCTTTTCGCCTTGGTGGGGCTTTTGGGATTTTTCACTGGCATTTTTAGTTAATTTTTCCAACGTCGGGCGTCCCGTGCCCCTAAAACGGTAACCCGGGTAACCCTGCCCCGCCGTTTTTGCCGTAAACGGTGCGCAAGTTTTGCATAAGCCTTCAAAAAGCTTGCTCAACGATTTGATTTTTAAAGTGTTCCCTCCAAGGAAAATCAAATGGTTTTTTTTTCCCCCCCCGAAATGTCTTTTAGCGCATGCTTCACTGTGCCCTTGAGGGGGGGTTTTTTCGCCTTTTTGCCTGTTAAAATTGTAAGTTTTTTTAGACCTTGTGGGGTCTCGAACCTCTTTAAAATTCTGTTGCCTTTTTAAAAGCGTGCGTAATTTAAAGTATGTTATTCCCTTTCAGGGGGGGTTTTCGATTTTTCACTTTTCATTTTTTAGGTTTTTCCCTCAGCTGCGGGGGATCCCAAGGTCCACCCCGCATTAGGTAACCCGGGTCCCCTTTCCCCCCCCGCCTAAAATCAACCAGGTGCGCAGCATGTACCGGCCTGGGCCCTTTTCTTATGATGATTTGCTTTTACCGCGCGGGGGTTTCGAAGCGAATCCTTATGTGCGCTTTTTTTTGCGGGGGAATTTCAGCATTATTTAAATATTTCATTCGCCTTTCAGGGGTTCGGTTTTTTCAATTTTTTAGGTTATTTTATTTTTTTTTAAAATTCCCGCCCGGGGGTTCCCCGGTTTTCACCCTGCGGGAACTTTTTTCCCTCGACCAGTGCACCCCCCCCCAAAGGGGGATGACCGGTGGGGCCGTCCCAGCAGGAAAACCCCTTTAAAAATGTTTGCTGATAGATTTCGATTTTGTTTTTTACGCTTGTCGCCGTTGAAGCGCCATTGATATTTTAACCTTTTATAAAAAATTCAGCTTTCAAAGGCCCTCCCTGGGCCACAGGGGGTTTTTGGCGCCATTTTGCCCGTTTTTTTGGAAAAAATAAATGCGGGCATCCTCAAGGCTATGAAACCAACGGTCCCTGGGACACGGGGGACCGTCTTTAAAAACGGATCCCCGGGGGGAAAATGCTTTACCGGGCCAAGATGTCAAAAAAGCAGCTTTCCCCTTTGCTTGAATGGCGTTTTCGCCTTTTGAACGTCTTTGATGTAGTTTTCACCCCTGCGCAAAATAAAACGTCAACTAATACTTTTCCGCTCCATGTGGGCCTTTCATGGGGTTTTTCCATTTTTTTCGTTCTTTTTGATTTAAATTTCCCAAACCGGGGCCTCAATCGCATAAGAACTGGTTCCCTCGTCCGAGGCCCCCTGATTAGATGGTGACCGGGGCGAAAATCTACCGCCTAAAAACACTCCTCTTACTGTCGATTTGCATTTTTTTTTGCGCTTTGCCTGTCTAAAGGGAAATTTTTATAAAGTTTCGGGGCCTTTTTTATAAAAAAATGTAACTTTAGCTTTTCACCCCCTCAGTGCGATTCGGTGGGGTTTTGGCGCCTTTTGACTTTATTTTTAAAGGAAATTCCCATGGGGGACCTGGTCGTCCCCGCGAAATAATGGTTATGGGGTACCCGTTAAAACCCCCCATTAAAGGGATGCCCGGTAATCCCCCGGGCCCAAAGCCTTCCAAATGTGTTTTAAACATTTCGCATTGTTTTTGAGTTTCGCCTCTCAAAGCGAAAATAGGTACTGAAACCCTTTTTTAAAAAAAATGCGTAAAATGCGCCTGCCTTAGTGCGTTTCAGGTGGGCGTTTTGGCGAATTTTTACTGTTATTTTGATTGATTTTACGCGCGGGCGTCCTCAAGGCGACCCTGGGAAATTACTGGTCCCCGGCAAGTGCCCCGCCCTTGCAGACCGGTCCCCCTTTTGCCCTAAGCCCCCTTCCCTTTTTGCTGATTTAAATTTTGATTTTCATCGCTGGGCGTCCTCAAGGGAAAACCCGAGTACTGCTTTTTTTCCCCCAAAAGTGCCGCATTAAGTGCATGTTAGTGCGCCGCAGGGGGGCTTTGGGCCTTTGCACTTTATTTTTTTGAAGGATTCCCTTGGGATTAAGGTTGTCCCCGGAAACTTTTTTTAAACCCCGGGACCTCAGCCTGCACTTAAGTGCTACCGTCCCCGTCCTTTTCCCCGGTAACCTTCCCTTTTTTCTGATCATTTAGTTTTTGAGTTTTCCTCGCTGGGG
>JAGVSL010000339.1:0-62531 GCA_022494535.1 Himalopsyche phryganea
TAGAATTAAGATTTAAATAAGGTTTAAATTTTTTGAAAAAAATAGAAATAACCGTTACATAAATTATAATCTTAATACATATTTTATAATAGAATCCAAAAATATTTCCATTTTGATCACTAAGCAAATCATGCCTTTCGATAAATTTCAAAACAACTCTAAATTACGCTGAGGCCGTTGTGACGTCACATATTTTCCATAGCAACGAAGCATTTCACTTTTTGGTTCTATCCTTCCACCACAAAATATTGTCGACATTTTACTGGAAGAAAATAGTAAATCGAAAAAATGACATTTTGAGTTAGATATACCAAATAATCCTTTTTTCGAACTCTATCGTATGGAAGAAAAGAATTGTTTTTTACACTTTTACTTAAAAACAAACAAAATGAAAAGGGTGTGGCATTTCAAACATTGACGAACTTCTAGGCCCAATTACTCAAAACTAATATTATTCAGTAAATGTCTTCTTTCAGAACAGTGACGACGTGATGTTGAGGATTTATATTCCATCTAGTAAAGCAATGGTCCGCAACCTTTTCTCACTCACGGCTCACCTAAACTCTCAATTATTTTGCGGCACAACACAAGCAAAATATGTCAATGTAATAAACAAAACTTACAATTCGTTTAATGTTTTTATAGGTGTATTTTAACAGAGGCCAAATAAACCCTTATACATTTCCAGTGATGGAACACTGAATAAAAATTGTATATTAAAAGCCTCGTGATTTGATAACATAGATGTCAAAAAACGATATAGCATTCATCGTCTGTAATTGATTCCTATAATGCTTCTCAATTCTATGCCAGCAAAAAGCAAATTGCTCCTGTACAATGTTTTATACGCGGCCTAACAATACCCTCTCCACTGGGGAAACTAAATTACTTCACCCGTCAGGTGAGAATGGTGTAATTTACTAACAACGACTGACTCCAATTTCATCATTCAAGATGAACCTTTGGGTAAAGTAAAACTCTACCAAGAAAATCTATTATCGCCAATCCCGCAAGGTGTCTTCGCCAGAGAGTGCCACCAATCCCGAGGACAATTACTTTAGTTTGCATTAAATCTCATAGAGGGTCGTGCTGCGGGAAGTCGCTTTGATTCCTGTAGTATCACATAGAGATCACTACCTGTGCGGAAAACAGTGAATTCGAAATTCAAATCTTTTATAAATTATTTGAATATAATTTAATATCTGAAAAATAAAAAATATCAATTCCGCGACAATTCGCCTACTCGAACACAGAGAGCCCTGTCAGCTTTATTACATTTCTCCCTATGCAAAAGAGATTTATCCTATAATTTGAATTGCTTCCTGTTCTCTTATCGAGTACAAACCTTTAGTAGATCCTTCAGGATTCAGCTCACACAGCCTCCTATCTATTCTTTCCTTAATAAAATATATCCTATATTGTCTTTGTTACAATAATGTACTTACCTTGATTTCTTTCAATCACAGTCAGCGTAATGACTCTTAACTTTTGGTTTGATTATCCCTGCAATAATTGACATGTCATTTAATCAACTCGGTGAGGACGAAGGAAACACACAAGCTTGTCACATATTTTATATTAGAAAATACACTTCCCATGACCATTTACATCAGAAAACTACCAAACATTTCTTCTGTCTAAAACAATAGTATTTCTTATACAACATAAATCACATTTTTAACTAAGCAAACAAACACATCTAATTTAATATCGAGGGTTAAGATCCTGACAGTCGGAGCGAAATGTTGGTTCATTCTATCGGCCTCTTTCATACAATAAGACGAGCATTGGAGATTATTTTCCGAAAATGATAATTTGCGAGCCCGATTGCTTGATTTACGCGGCTGACCCTTCCTCGATCAAAGGACAGGCATCGCCTATGACAAAGTTGTATTAATCGGAGGGACAATTGCTGGGGCTGGAGACCATACAGATGGACCTCGTCGCATCTAATAAAAAGAAAAACAGCAATTGACCCCGCTGCATTAAAGGGGGATTTGTACCTCCCAACCCTTAACCAGGTAACAGACAAACCGGACGAAAGATTAGTTTGCCCGTTGTGAAGAAAGAGTTAATTCTCTAATTACGAGAATGTTGTCCTAGACAACCGAAAGGATTTGTTAAATTCTACCCTAACAAAAGGTACTGGAATGGATGTAATGACATTCTCTACATTTAACCTAAACAAAATCCTTATCCCTACACAACAATCAGATCTAGACTTCGGGCAGCTTCACCCTTTTCTCTACAAAGTGAATCTTATAACTACATATTTAACGACTAGTCGCCATATCATGAAGATTGTACTCAAGTTAGCCCTTCATCAGGATCCAAGCCCTCGGGGGTCCAAATGAAAACCGCTGTGGTATGAATATCCTGAATAATTTGTCAAGAAATAATTAATTGAAGATTATTCTGTAGAGTAATTTCATTATTTAAGGACTTTAATTTAATCAATTAAACAATTAATAAATATTAACTGAATTTACATTTAGGAGTAAAAAATGAGAAGACCCCGGATCGAGGAGATGCGAGCGGCTAGTTATCCAGAGTCCTGGAAGGGCTGTGATCTCAGACAAACACCATTTCAAATCCGGTTCAAAACTTATTTATTTTTCCTTCTAAGATGGAGTGGTTTACATTACACAAATATATAAATCTTAACACATAAAATTGATTCTACATTTACATTTACTTGGCAACTGAATTTACTTTAAGTTATAATACAAATGACACAACGATTTTAAATTAAATCCAATGCAAATCAAAAAAAAAACAAACAATTCACATCGTCACGTCAGCTTCGCCGCGACGAGACCTTACTCGTCCAGCTCGACAGATCGTAATCGACTCTCGGCAAATGCAATTAAAAAACTCCTGCACCATCGGAGCTACCTCTTTCCATCAAAATGGACTCGTCCAACGGCAGTACCCGGCGGCTATTGAACGCATGGTAACAAGAAATGGCCGATTCTGTGAAATATTGCTGTTGCCGCTGGGTGATTTCAGTTCAGGACACTAATGACAATAATACTTAATAAAAACCAGAGTGTGTCAGAACCCAAAAAAAACAAGTCTTAAAAATGCACGCGTGGCAGCGCGTCGGTCGTCACACACGAGGCCACAACACAGGTCATGTCGCGAACGGCATCACAACGGGCGGTGGTGCAATTGTTCTTGCGCCCACAGGCGTCCTCTTCCTATCCCAGGAAGGCATCCGCAGCGTCCTCGCTCGGCAGGGCAGGTGTATTAGCGTCTTCTCGTCTTTACAGGCAGCAATGCAGGCAACGCGGCCTCACTTATACTTAACAAAAACCAGGGTGTGTCACTTAATTGCAAACATTCACTTACCCTCGTTGCAGCCTTTCGATTTTAAGATATAAATCTTAAAAAATATGAAAAATAGCTCATTGTAGAAAAATAAAAATTGCTGTACGGCTCATGAGCATGTATTTTGGCAGACGAGCGTGCCATTACGTGGCCGGTATCCAACCAGTTAATTGCCCCGTTTGCCTGACTGACTGTTAGCTATTGAAGAAAGGGAGGGGGTCGGAAATCTAATTTTGAATTCTCCAGGGAGTCTGTTTTCGGAGGCCACAGACGGTGGGTGTGCTTGGCCGAGGCGCCAATATCAAATTTGAGTTTTTTTCGATTTCAATTAGTGATGAGTGAGGTTTGTACAAAGAAACAGCTGAACGTTGGACTTCACGCCAATGTGCACCATTTTATGTATTTTTATAGGATCAGAATATGCAAATTTAATGTGGCATTGGTCACATTTAAATCATTTGTCATCAGAATGTTTAATTTTATGAATTCTCAATTCACATGCACGAACACATTTATAATCGCATTTGTCACATTTGTGTGGCTTCTCGCCAGTGTGCGACATTTTATGTATTTTTAGGCTATAAATAAATCTATATTTATCATCGCATTGGTCACATTTGAATGGCATCTCGCACGTGTGCGACATTTTATGCCTTTTTAAGTTAATGGAACTGATGGTTTTATAATCGCATTGGTCACATTTAAATGGCTTTTCGCCTGTGTGCGACAATTTATGCGTTTTTAAGTTACAAGAATATCTTGATATATAATCGCATTGGTCACATTTGAATGGCATGTCGCCAGTGTGCGACATTTTATGTGTCTTTAATTGACTCGACCAGATAGATTGAAAGTCGCATTGGTCACATTTGAATGCCTTCTCGCCAGTGTGCGACATTATATGTCTTTTTAAGAAACGAGAATCGGTGGATTTATAATCGCATTGGTCACATTTAAATGGCTTCTCGCCAATGTGCGACATTTTATGGCGTTTTAAGGTGGCGGAATCGATGGATTTATAATCGCATTGGTCACATTTAAATGGCTTCTCGCCAGTGTGCAACATTTTATGTTTTTTTAGGTTATAAGGAAAGTCTCGATTTATAATCGCATTGGTCACATTTAAATGGCTTCTCGCCAGTGTGCAACATTTTATGTTTTTTTAGGTTATAAGGAAAGTTCGATTTAAAATCGCATTGGTCACATTTGAATTGCTTCTCGCCAGTGTGCGACATTTTATGTTGTTTTAAATGGCTCAACCAAACCGTTAGAAAATTGCATTGGTCACATTTGAAAGGCATGTCGCCAGTGTGTGACATTTTATGTCTTTTAAGACCCTCAGAAGATCTTGATTTATAATCGCAGTGGTCACATTTTAATGGTTTCTCGCCAGTGTGTAACATTTTATGTCTTTTTAAGTTGGTCCGCCAAATAGTTAGAAAATCGCATTGGTCGCATTTGAATGTCTTCTCGCCAGTGTGTGATATTTTTTGTCTTTTTATATTATTTTCTCATGAAATTTCGATTTATGAACAGTTAAATGATTATTAAGTAAACGTGTTGATGGGAATGTAAAGAAACAAACACTGCAAACAAAATTTCTCTCATGAAACAAACCATTTTCCAGTATCACCACCGCGACCATTTCGAGTTGTAAAATTTTGGTTTTTATGGATTGTTCAGTAACAAACGGCAAACCGGTAGATTGGTCAATACTGGCAGCTGGTAGCTGGTGGATGGTAGCTGCAGGCATTGCAGTGGTAGTTGGAAACTGAAATAGAGGAAAAAAACACAACATTGCACAGAAATTCATCTCATAGTCACCCAACAGAACTCGCCAATTTGGAATGGTTATTGTTTGCCCATCACTCATGCTCTTTGACTTTGTTAATGCATTTTTTGGGATTAATTCAGGTAGCAGTGTGATGGTTCTACAATAATAAATGTTTTGACATTGAGAATGTTTCAATATAAACTATATTTATTGAACAATAGAGAATCAAGAGCGTTGAGTCGATCTTATTACCTGATCTGGTTTCCGTTGAGCATATGAACACTCGCCAACTTCGAACTGCTCCACTTTTAAAGGGCGCCCCTCTTCACCATGACATCTTTGGTAGTTTTGCCATTCAATATCGTCTTCTTTTAGTTGTATGTTGTTGTAGTCTATTGTTACACACTATGGAAATAAAAAGTACAAAGCTACAATAATGATTTTGTATTAAATTTAAGCAACCTTATGGCTAAATAATGTTTATGAGTTTGCGAATCATTTAACTGAAAATGATCCTAATTTAAATAAAAGTTATAGCATAGAAACACTTAGCTTAGAGTTAGAGTATAAATTAATAAAACCATTAAGAGTAATCAGTGTTTACGTCTTACCTCCTCCCCACATACAGTACAATTGAATAAACCACGCTACCCTTTATTTTTAATGTAAGAATTAGAATCATTGTCTGCCTTTGAAAGAAATAACCTTGCGATATGGTTAGTCTGGAGAGACGAAACGCGTCACGTTATTACTAAGTTATTGATTTTAATTTTATATTAAAAAACGAATCTTTACAAAGTTATTGCCGAATCCATAGACAAAGTAAACAATATTATATTTGGCATGAAACCTTATAATAACCATGGCATTTATTCAGTAGATCTACATTACGAAGGGGAAGAAATGAAGCTGTAAAAACATTTAATAGACCGCGAACCAACTCACGCATTATAGCTTCTAATCTTTACATTTTTGGATTAAAATCCACAGACCGAATGGTTTCGCCAATGGAACAAAATTTTCTCAAGCATTTTGAGAATATCATCCTAATCGACACCTAGTTGATATAATAGAGCTGAAGATACCCACTCTGAGAGAGTGATCTTTCCTAATCATAGTTTAGTAGTTTCTTCTTCAAATATTTTGTTATTTTCTTTTATGTAAACCGTCAGTGTCTCGAGATGAACAAGTGAGCAAATAATTAAGTCATTAAGACTAACATCTAGTAAAGATTGGTACTAACAGATTATTCCAATAGATGTTTGTTTATCTAAAGGTTCGCCTTCATCAGTCATGTTTTAAGAATTACATCATTCTCGCCTTGATTGGTGAAGTAATTAAGTTTTCTTAAATGAGGAAATAATGTCAAGTGGAAATTTTTCTTTCATTGCAATGTAGTTCTGAATTGAAAAATCAATTTCTGAAACTGTATCTACTGGTGTTCGAACCGTGAGCACCACAACGGAACCACTAGACCACAGATCCGGCAATATGTAATTTACAAGAATAGACAAAAATAAACCAATGGACTCGGGTGAACTAGAATGGTGGATATAGTGAATTATACCAAGAGACTTTACTGACAAGATAATCACAGGCTTTTCATATCTCGCGGGTTAACGCATTTCATACCTCGTTGAATACGACAATCAGCAAGCTGATTTGGTTTGTTCTCCTCTAAAACATAAAATTTCATTTCGCGTACTTTCTGAAGCGGTCCCGATCTGTCATATTATGTCATTGTATATTGGTAATTAAGCAAACAATCCAATGACAGTCCGACATGAAAGTTTGCGACATATCATCGTTCAACCTATATTGCAATGTTTCCTTTCGACATTCCCGAATACTTCCCATATATTTACACAAAATGCAGCAGAAACGATCTAGGTTGCAATACAATCTAGTCAACTGTCAAAAAGCAAGCCTATGTGTGTTGCATACATAGAACTGTACTGGTGTGTGTGTGTATGTACATATATATACACAAACACACAACAGTAAAGGTGCTATATCGAGTGACAAATCTATTGCGTCGGGAAGTGAACATATAATTTTGCAATCGTAATTTTCAAACCATGCAGAGACATCTATGCAAAGGCATCATTATCTTCGCCTTTTTTGTAAATAATCGGGTTAATGATTTATTTAAATATACATTCATATTTTTAAAATTAATTTTAGATTTATATTAACGAACCTGGATACTTTGAATAAGCCTGAAGTTGTGTCGTATAGCATCAAAAGTAAAACTATCTCAATGTGTTGAAATTTTACCACACTATTCTACCGGTCACAGTGTGTGTGGTAAAAAAAACGTAAAAGAAAATGATCCTTGCTAGCGAAATCAGTGAACGGTTTGGTAAATCATACAGTGAAGTCACAATATGGCCGCTCATACAAATTTAAAACATTCAAAAACGTTTTTCGTGTTTATCTCGATACTTCAAATAACGGATAGTTCTATATTTGATACACTAAATGATTTAATGTTTTAGACAGGTATACAATTCATTTAAACAAATTTGTTTCGATGAATTTTACAATATGCATTGTCACGTTTAATATAAATCACTCAACAAGCGTTTGTTTTCCAGAACAAAGCGATACTTCAGTTTCTAATCGATGCGCGACATAACCTTGAATGCTTGTAAAACAATACTGGCAAGCTTTTACTAAGCAAAAATTAACTCTAAAATTACCTCTTTCGATTCGTCTTCTTCGAACTGCTCCTGCTTCACGTGCGCGTCGTTTCTATCGTCAGTTGAACGACCCTCGTTCAGATAATTCTGAGGATTATCGCCGCAATAAGTGTTGTTTGGTGTACACGATGGAAATAATGCGTCGTCCGGTTCTAGTTTGATCTCCATTTTGGGCCGTTTCGTAAAGTAAATTATCGCTGAACGCAATGTTAATGGTTTCGGTAATGGCGTGACTATTGACAAAACCAAACACGGATACCTGTGATGCGTCTAAACTCGGAAACCCACCAGAAGACTGTTATTGCTAATGCTACCATAGACAATAATATGTCGTCGTTTGTCTGGATGAAAATAGTTAAACGATAAAATGAGATATTGAGTTAGATATACCAAATAATTCTTTTTTCGAACATTATCGTTTGGAAGAACAGAATTGTTTTTTACACTTTTACTTAAAAACAAACAAAATGAAAAGGGTGTGGCATTTCAAACATTGACGAACGTCTAGGCCCAATTACTCAAAACTAATATTATTCAGTAAATGTCTTCTTTCAGAACAGTGACGATGTGATGTTGAGGATTTATATTCCATCTAGTAAAGCAATGGTCCGCAACCTTTTCTCACTCACGGCTCACCTAAGCTCTCAATATTTTGCGGCTCAACACACGCAGAATTATGTCAATGTAATAAACAAAACTTACAATTCGTTTTTATTGGATGAATTTGAAATATAAGTGTATTTTAACAAAGGCCAAATAAACCCTTATACATTTCCAGTGATGGAACACTGAACAAAAATTGCGTATTAAAGCCTCGTGATTTGATAACATAGATGTCAAAAAACGCCAAGCATCGGTCACGGGAAGATTGATTCCTATAATAGGCAGGCGGAGCCACCTTGCCATAAAAAGCAAATTGCTCCTGTACACCGCAACCTACGCGGCCTAACAATACCCTCTCCACTGGGGAAACTAAATTACTTCACCCGTCAGGGTGAAAATGGTGTAATTTACTAACAACGACTGACTCCAATTTCATCATTCAAGATGAACCTTTGGGTAAAGTAAAACTCTACTGGGAAAGTCTATTATCGCCAATCGCCGCTAGGTGTCTTCGCCAGAGAGTGCCACCAAACCCGAGGACTTTACCGACCTAAATATTTAGTTGAACAAATTACTTTAGTTTGCATTAAATCTCACAGAGGGTCGTACTGCGGGAAGTCGCTTTGATTCCTGTAGTATCACATAGAGATCACTACCTGTGCTTTACCCACGGTGCAAAGATAAAACTACAAGGTGAGATGCATCGTTGCTATGGAAAATATGTGACGTAATTGCGAGTTGTATGGAAATTATTCGAATGGCATGATTTGCTTAGTGATCAAAATTGAAATATTTTTGGATGCTATTACAAAATATATATTACGATTACAGTTAATGGAAGAGTTATTTTTATGTTTTTCGCAAACTTTTTTCTGGATTCAATACCTTATTTAAATCTTAATTCTAACATAAATCCTAGATCTAAAAAATAATACTTTCACATTTTCAGGAACTAAGATATTATTACATTCGTTTAAATGATATTTTAAAAAATGGTCTTCAGGGAGAATTGTACAAACATTATTTAAAAAAATACTTTTTCTTATTCTAAAATATCGGATAAGAATTATTAATATTTTGGGAAACTGATGAATTACGCAAAATACGAATATATCATTATGAAAAAGCCACCATAATACTGTGACAAATGAAATTTCTTTGAACAAACCATAAAGCATATTTGATAAATGTCGACGAATTTTGGTAATATTTCGTTTTTTGCATAATTTATTGGTTTCATTGAATACAGTGTTCGACTTTTTGCCAATTGCTGACCCGCAATTAATTTTATATGCCATGTCCACTCCTAATGTGGAGCATATGGTCTCTCAATGAAGATATCTCAAAAAGTTTTTCTACGACAACTGCTTGTTACTCAGATGGTCAAATTCTCGTTTTTTCCGAAAAGATCATGGATCACTCTTTCTACTCCCCGTTTTAAGGATCGCATGGATGAGAGGAAATTTAATTAAGACATCACAAACACCCATGCCATCCAACAGAAATCCATAAGTGTATTGAAAAATCAATTCATGCACCGCAACCGAAGCCAACGACGTAGACCACTCGACCACGAATCCAACTATTAGAAAAAGTAAAAAACTTCACATTTTAGTTGATTTTTTTTCATGTTCCAGCTCTTATAAGTTTTCATTGCACATTCCAGCATTGTTATTAATTTTTTGTCTCTAAAATTATAGTTTTGCTTAGACAAGAATGTCAAAATGTTTTATTTTAAACTCTATTACATTATTTATAATATATATATATATATGTTTCTCTTTAAAACCTCAATGAAATATTTATCACCTCTTCAAAACAGCGTCACAAACAAAATACTTTTGACGCTTAAATATTGGCACGTTAGGTCGTCTTTAAAAATGAAAATGGTGATTGTCAATTGTTATACAGCTCACCTTGTAGTTCTATTCTTCCGCCATGTGCTTTACCGACTTAAATATTTAGTTGAACAAATTATTTTAGTTGCATTAAATCCCACAGAGGGCCGTACTGCAGAAAGTCGGTTTGATTCCCGAAGTATCACTACCTGTGCGGAAAACAGTGAATTCGAAATTCAAATCTTTTATAAATTATTTGAATATAATTTAATATCTGAAAAATAAAAAGTATCAATTCGGCGACAATTCGCCTACTCGAACACAGAGAGCCCTGTCAGCTTTATTACATTTCTCCCTATGCAACAGAGACTTATCCTATAATTTGAATTGCTTCCTGTTCTCTTATCGAGTACAAACCTTTGGTAGATCCTTCAGGATTCAGCTCACACAGCCTCCTATCTATTCTTTCCTTAATAAAATATATCCTATATTGTCTTTGTTACAATAATGTACTTACCTTGATTTCTTTCAATCACAGTCAGCGTAATGACTCTTAACTTTTGGTTTGATTACCCCTGCAATAATTGACATGTCATTTAATCAACTCGGTGAGGACGAAGGAAACACACAAGCTTGTTACATATTTTATATTAGAAAATACACTTCCCATGACCATTTACATCAGAAAACTAACAATCATTTCTTCTGTCTAAAACAATAGTATTTCTTATACAACATAAATCACATTTTTAATTAAGCAAACAAACATTTCTAATTTTATATCCTGAGGGTTAAGATCCTGACAGTCGGAGCGAAATGTTGGTTCATTCTATCGGCCTATTTCATACAATAAGACGAGCAATGGAGATTATTTTCCGAAAATGATAATTTGCGGAGCAGCACCGCTAGTTCACAATCGCTACCTTACGTGCTAATTCCACTACCCGTTGGCCACATATTATCTAGAGTTTTTGCCTTCACCGCAAGTGATCCTACTCAGGGCGGGATCCCGAGAAAAAGAAACTTAACTAGCACCTGAACACATGCCGAACTGTGAACAGGCTCCTGGAAATCCCTGACATCCACAAACTCACAACAATTCCCCGGTCCCATCGTGGCTGGTTTTAACAAAAATTGCTTGATTAGAATGATACGCCCAAATTACAATATACTACTGACCTCTCGATACCTTATCAAAGTGTATGAGAGGCCACGGCCTGATGACAACCGTCTCTCAAGTCCCACGTCTCCCTCCCACCTGCAAAAACGTGCAACCGTGAGTTCACGCTCGGTGTCCTATCACACAACCCCTTAACTTGAACAAAATCCCTATCCGCTCAGACCGTCATATCCATATCCCTACACAACAATCAGATCTAGACTTCGGGCAGCTTAACCCTTTTTTCTACAAAGTGAAACTTATAACTACATATTTAATGACTAATCGCCATATCATGAAGATTGTACTCGAGTTAGCCCTTCATCAGGATCCAAGCCCTCGGTGGTCCAAATGACAACCGCTGTGGTATGAAAATTCCAAATGAGTGACTTTAATTTAATTAATTAAACAATTAATTAATATTTACTGAATTTACATTCAGGAGTAACTTAATAACAAACATTCACTTCACTAATCCATACTGGTTCGCCAACGGAATCAGATCAAATCCTATTTTATTAACAGAATTCGACACATGAAAATACAATAAAACAATTTAACACTCAGCAGGGAGGTAAGTCAGAGCTCTAACAACGAAGCTACACTTATTACGGGGGCTCGTTGTCAGTGAACCCGTGGCACTGGCCAGGTGCAAGTCTCATCTCGCTGGCTGATGATACTATTCGATTGATGCTAGTTTCAACAGAGATCTATCAGCGTGGAAGAATGTACCGCATCTTCGAAGACTTGTTAATTTACAGAGATGAATTTCGAGCTGGATGCGACCACGATGGTTTCCCAGGTAAATCTCCAACCTCGCAACTGAAGAGAAATTTAATGTTGCAACGTGGGGTGATATTCGACTATATCTGCGCGGTTTTTTTTTTTTCCTGCCTTTACTTTCCTACTAAAACTGTTTTGTGGACTGTTAGTTTCCTGGCTAAAGTTAGTGCTAGGGTGGGTACAGACTAAGTCTTTATATCCCTTTCCCGCATGTAAGCTAGCTAAGAAAACACTTGAGAAAAACCTTTTACGAGAATGAGTGTGTTTGAATGATATCTGCGGGGCATGAGTTTGGGCTTTTTATAGCCTCCCAAGATCATTAAGAACCGCTCTTGTGATTGGTTGATTTTATTTTAACGCTACCGATTGCCTATATCACGGCGCTCGGCCGTTAGATCACGTGATTTATGAATTTATTTGTATGGGATTGGATTCATTTTCCGATTCCTCTCCCCCTGCACGGATTCTAATGGGTTAAGAACGGCGAGAAGCGCCTCCGTTGTCCGCAGCTACTATTATATTTCTCGAGTCGACCAGTTGCCGGTTTCGTCGCCAAATGAAGCATTTACTGAATTTAAACGTCTCTGGTGTCTCTGGGTCCAAGGTGATTTAGTCGTGACTAGGTTGAAAACGTACGGGACCAACAGAGCTATTCACTCGCCCGTGTTTCGGCTCAATCCGACTTGCCATTCGCGCGTTATAGACAAAACTATGTTTCGCCTGTAACTGGCCGCCGTTTCTTCACCGTCACGTTAAGGAGTGACCTAAATACTCTCAAACCTGTCCCAATGCAAGGCTGCTCGGTGCTGAACTTTGTTGAGAGTCTGATTTGCATCAGGTTTCCCAGCAAAGCTCCTCACAACCAGGCTCTCTCACATAGTCTTACAAACCTACTTCCCTGAAGCATTTTGTAATTCAACCTATCTATTACCATAGACTAATATCAGATCACATTTGAATCATTTGTCATCAGAATGTTTAATTTTATGAATTCTCAAGGTATATGCACGAGCACATTTATAATCGCATTGGTCACATCTGTATGGCTTCTCGCCAGTGTGCGACATTTTATGTTTTTTAATGTTAAAAGAATCGGTGGCTTTATAATTGCATTGGTCACACATAAATGACTTCTCGACAGTGTGCAACATTTCATGTCTTTTTAAGAAACGAGAATCGGTGGATTTATAATCGCATTGGTCACATTTGAAAGGCTTCTCGCCAGTGTGTGACATTTTATGTCTTTTTAAGTTACGAGAATAGGTTGATTTATAATCGCATTGGTCACATTGGAATCGCTTCTCGCCTTTGTGCGACATTTTATGTTTTTTAATGTTAAAAGAATCGGTAGATATATAATCGCATCGGTCACATTTAAATGGCTTCTCGACATTGTGCAACATTTTATGTCTATTTAAGTGACTCGGCCAGATGGTTATAAAATCGCATTGGTCACATTTCAATGGCTTCTCGCCAGTGTGTGACATTTTATGTATTTTTAAGTTACAAATTTTGGCGAATTTATAATCGCATTGGTCTCATTTGAAAGGTTTCTCGCCCGTGTGTGACAATTTATGTTTCCTTAGGCAATGAGAATATCTTGATTTATAATCGCATTGGTCACATTGGAATGGCTTTTCGCCATTGTGTGACTTTTCATGTCTTTTTAAATTACGATAATAGGTTGATTTATAATCGCATTGGTCACATTTGAAAGGCTTCTCGCCAGTGTGCGACATTTATGTCTTTTTAAACTTTGAGAATCGGTGGATTTATAATCGCATTGGTCACATTTGAAAGGCTTCTCGACAGTGTGCGACATTTTATGTCTTTTTAAGTGAGTAGACCAGATAGTTTGAAAATCGCATTGGTCACATTTGAATGGCTTCTCGCCACTGTGTGATATTTTATGTTGTTTTAGGCTATAAGGAAAGCTCGATTTAAAATCGCATTGGTCACATTTGAATGGTTTCTCGCCAGTGTGTGACATTTTATGTATTTTTAAATGACTCGGCCAGATAGTTCGATTATCGCATTGGTCACATTTCAATGTCTTCTCGCCAGTGTGTGACATTTTATGTCTTTTTAAATTATTTTTCTCATGAAATTTCGATTTATGAACAGTTTTATGATTATAAAGTAAACGTGTTGATGGGAATGTATAGAAACAAACACTGCAAACAAAATTTCTCTCATGAAACAAACCATTTTCCAGAATCACCACCGCGACCATTTCGAGTTGTAAAATTTTGGTTTTTATGTATTGTTCAGTAACAAACGGCAAACCAGTAGATTGGTCAATACTGGCAGCTGGTAGCTGGTGGATGGTTGCTGCAGGCATTGCAGTGGTAGTTGGAAACTGAAAAAGAGAAAAAACACAACATGCCTGTGAATTAATTTGCACATAAATTCATCTCATAGTCAGCCAACAGAACTCGCCAATTTGGAATGGTTATTATTTGGCCATCACTCATGCTCTTTGACTTTGTTAATGCATTTTTTGGGATTGATTCGGGTAGCAGAGTGGGATGTTGTACTTTTATCTTATATTTAACGTTTGAATTGTTGAGTTTTTTAAGGTTTACATGTATTTTGCTCACTAACGACCCGGATCTCGCCTTTCGGCATCATTCGCACACGAATTTCGGTTATATATAAGACAAAATATTAAAAGTCTTTGATCCACACTGCTACCTGACATTAATCCCAAAAAAACCGAGAATAACCTTACACCTTATTGCGAAAACAAACGCATTAGCAAAGTGAAAGGACAATAGCGATTGCAGGTGGCCAAATAATGTTAGATATAGATATATCCAATGCAAATTTTAGAATGGATAGATATATCCAATCAATTGGTGAAATCTGTTGGGTGACTATGAGATGAATTTATTAACACATTCTTTGCGGGTTAGATTCGCACACCGCTGATAACGCTCTGCGTGCAAAAAATCAACGTCGCGCATAAAAAACATGTATTTACATAAAATGTCATAACTTTACAAATGCCCAACATATTTAATTATTTTTTTTGATTTGGTACTCACCAAGTATAGCACCACCAGAATATTCATCAAGAAATTGTTTTTAAATTAATTTTAAATTATGTCCAACACTTAAAAATACACATTAAAACAATATTTTTTTCTGACCATATCCGCTGCCTATTCGGAGAATATGGCCATCACGCGGTTCCTACAAGCTTCTCTGTCCCCCGCCAGCCTCCTCCCAGGTCATCCCAGCGTCCCGTAGCTCCGCCGAATACATTCTATGGACGGTCATCAGCGGCCTTTCAGGGCGACGGAATCCACTTGGTTGGTAGAAGAGACAGGCAGGATTCAGGCTCCCCTGGGGCATCTGCAGCACGTGTCCAAGCCAGGTCCATCATCGCTTTTTTATTTTGGACGTAATAAGAGGCTGGTCCGTTCGCTCTCTTACCTCCGAGTTCCTGACAAAATCAAACCACCGTACCCCTAGTATTCGCCGCAAACATCTGTTTTCAAAGCACAGTATACGGTTACCCTGTGCCTTGGTGAGGTGCCATGACTCGCAACCGTAAAGCAACATCGTCAGGATGCATGCGTTGAATAAGTGGCACTTGGTTCTGACCGAGTACAACCGTGTGTCCCAGACTTTACGCATTGAGTTAAAAGTTGCTCCAGCTCTCCCTAATCGGATTGCCATCTCCCGTGATGTGTACCCCCAAGTACCTGAAGCCGTCGACTCTCTCGATGTCTTGCCCCGCGCTCGTCAGAGGGTAGTCTGGGTCCGGACAGAAACTGTTGCAGAGCACATTGGTTTTACTCGCATTGACTTTGAGGCCAATGCGATACGAGTTGCTCTGCAGCCTGTCCATTGTTTCCTGAATACCCTCGACAGATTTGTCAAATATGACAGCGTCGTCAGCATACTCGAGGTCGCATAGCCTCCGGTTGGGGGCAACGGCTAAGCCTCGGTCGGGTGGAATTGACTTCCTCAGGATGAAGTCGAAGATTATTAAAAAGAGGAACGGAGCCAGAACACAGCCCTGTCTGACCCCGGCTGAGACCCCAAACTATTCTGTCGTTACGTCGCCGATTCTGACACAGCATTCATTGCCCTCGTGCATGCATTTGATGATGGCGATAATCTTGGTTGGGATTCCGTACAGTTTTAATATGTCCCATAGGGAAGGCCGGTGCGGACTATCAAAGGCCTTCTCGTAATCAACAAAGCAACACGCCAGCGAGCTGTTGAATTCGTTGCATGGCTGGAGAAGGCATCTGAGATTATGAATCTGGTCCGCACAGGATCGGCCAGGTAAGAAACCGGCCTGGTTTTCCCTGAGGATACACATTACTGGAATCCTTATTCTCGCCAAGACTATCTGCGCCAAAACCTTGCCAGGCACGCTGAGCAGCGTTATTGCCCCGGTAATTGTCGCAGCAGAGTGGGTCACCTTTTTTGTGAATGGTGATGACCTCACCGTTTACCCAGTCCCTCGGACAGCGCACATCTACGCCAGGGAATTATAATCTCATCCAGTGAAATTTCTCTATTCGGAGTGTATACACTTTTGAATTTTTCAACTAAATTGTCAAGTAACGTCCGAATCTTGAATAAGCCATCACTAGATTGATCGATAATTTCGTTGTTAGAAAAATGCCACGATTGCCATATTTGTCTGAAACTATCACGGCTCATTACTTTGGAAAATATTGGTGTTTCCAGTAAAGGTTGACCAGAATTCGTCTATTGTGCTTTTGGGAATTTGACCCATAAGAATAACAAGACCAAAAATTTTTTTAAATTCACACACGGTCACATCTCTCCATTTATTTGATTTATTGTGGACATTGAATTTTTCCAAGTTTTGGAGGTGGTATCGATTTGTTTTTTCTACCATCATTTCGAATAAATCTTCTCCAATAAACGAATTCAAGCTGTCTATTATGCTGTCATGATGGTTCGGGGAAAATATTCAAACCTGAATCGTCTAGAAAAGGTTCTATAACTGGAGGCCTGCCAATTGCAGACCATTCTTCCCTATTTTCTTCGTCGTCGTCTTCTTAGGGACGATGAGTGGAAAAACTGTCATATTTCGTCTAGCTGGAACAATATCACTACCGCTAGAATCGTCACTGATATTGTTTAAAAACTCCATAGCACTGTCACACGAATAGTTCGATAAATCGTCATCACTTTCATTATTCCGTGACGCCATCTTTTAAAGGGGTTTTAAAAAATATTTGATTCACTTTTGACTTTTCAATGACTTGATAAAATTGAGCAAGCAAATTGCGACCGAACACTTTCAGAGTAGAAACCAGACAAATTATAAATGGGATAGAAAAATATATTTCCGCAGAAATTGTCTATAGAAATTTTATTAGAAATTTAACGCTCTGTTACATTTCCTTCACAATTTGTATAGAGCGGCGTTTCTCAGCCAAATTTCTCAGAAAAAAAATCTCGTTTTACACCGGGGTAAGTATCAAAACTGCAGTCGAAAACCATTGGTTTGCGAGTCATAAGGACCATATTTCAAACATTATTTATTGTAGTCATAAGTGTGTGTATAAGCGTTCTTTGGAAAGAAACACATTAGACAAAGGTCATAAAATGGATAAACCAATAATGTTTTTAAAATGAAAGGGAAATATTTTCGGACAATAAATAAAAAAAATCGCAAACAATGGTTCTCGATCACATAAATCTTTTCTTGCTCTCTTTTATAATTTAATGACCAACATCATTCTGTTAGGGAGAGAGCTTTCCAGGATACAGCTCCCAGGATAATGTGTATTTTGTAATTCATAAAAATAGTAAAAGTTTGACATGAAATTAAAATTAAAATTAAAATTCATTCGGCGTGTACCTTCACGCCTGGCGCCCAAAATTTAATTTCCCGATGTATCTCTCCTTACAGAACAAAGTAAAGTGTACCGAGATTGGCAAACCTTTTCCACTATCCTATTTCTCCGCTGAGCTATCCATTTTCCATATTTTGTGATTCCTCCCCTACCTGCTGATAAGTCGCATTACTTCAATTCACAACACTAGAAAGGACAGATATATCCAATCAATTGGTGAGTTCTGTTGGGTGACAATGAGATGAATTTATTAATATGGGAATATCATTATTTTGATTGTTAATTTAAAGGATACAACAACGGAGAGTTTGGAAGATTAAGCTGTCCGTTCAGAATTGGTAAGCAATTTAACTGGGCTCTATTAATTTGCAAAATTTCTTGATAAAATAATTTACGATCCCCCATGTTTTGATGCAACATTTTAACCCCATCATCCGCATTGAAGGGATGGTTCTATAATAATAAATGTTTTGACATTGAGAATGTTTCAATATAAACTATATTTATTGAACAATAGAGAATCAAGAGCGTTGAGTCGATTTTATTACCTGATCTGGTTTCCGTTGAGCATATGAACACTCGCCAACTTCGAACTGCTCCACTTTTAAAGGGCGCCCCTCTTCACCATGACATCTTTGGTAGTTTTGCCATTCAATATCGTCTTCTTTTAGTTGTATGTTGTTGTAGTCTATTGTTATACACTATGGAAATAAAAAGTACAAAGCTACAATAATGATTTTGTATTAAATTTAAGCAACCTTTTGGCTAAATAATTTTTATGAGTTTGCGAATCATTTAACTGAAAATGATCCTAATTTTAATAACAATTATAGCATAGAAACACTCCATCGAGTAAATAAAAAAGGTATCAAAATAAAACCATTAAGAGTAATCAGTGTTTACGTCTTACCCCCTCCCCACATACAGTACAATTGAATAAAAACCACCCTACCCTTTATTTTTAATGTAAGAATTAGAATCATCTGCCTATGAAAGAAATAACCCTGCGATACGGTTAGTCTAAATGTGCTTCTTAAAGAGGCGACACGCGTCACGTTAGTAATAATAACTAAGTTATCAATTTTAATTTTATATTAAAAACGTGTCTTTACAAAGTTACCGCCGAATCAATAGAAAAAATACACAATATTATATTTGGCATGACACCTAATAATAACTATGGCATTTACTCTATAGATCTACATTACGAAGGGGAAGAAATGACAAAGTATTTAGTTCTACAAGAATCAGTTAATTGAAAGCTGTAAAAACATTTAATAGAACGCGAACCAACTCACGCAGCATAGCTTGTAATTCAGGTATCCTTTCATTTTTTCATTAAAATCTACAGTGCGAATGTTCTAGCACAATTTGAAATTCAAAGATATTATCAAGAAAATTCCTAACGAGGGTCGTAATGGCTTACAAACATTGATGTTTCACCCTTTCTTAAACCCTTAAGCTCGCGTAATTCAGCCTGAAGTTGAGTAGTATAGCATCAAAAGTAAAACTATCTCATGTGTCGAAATTTTACCAATACTGCCACAGTGTATGTGGTAACAAAACGTAAAAGAAAATGATCCTTGCTAGCAAAATCAGCGAACGGTTTGGTAAATCATAAATTCCAACAATCGCAGAGTTTCCCTAAGTGATGTCACAATATGGCCGCTCATACAAATTTAAAACATTCAAAAACGTTTTTCGTGTTTATCTCGAAACTTCAAATAACGGATAGTTCTATATTTGATACACTAAATGATTTAATGTTTTAGACAGGTATACAATTCATTTAAACAAATTTGTTTTTTCGATGAATTTCACGATATGCATTGTCACGTTTAATATAAATCACTCAACAAGCGGTTGTTTTTCAGAACAAAGCGATACTTCAGTTTCTAATCGATGCGCGACATAACCTCGAATGCTTGTAAAAACAATACTGGAAAGATTTCACTAAGCAAAAATTAACTCTAAAATTACCTCTTTCGATTCGTCTTCTTCGAACTGCTCCTGCTTCACGTGCGCGTCGTTTCTATCGTCAGTTGAACGACCCTCGTTCAGATAATTCTGAGGATTATCGCCGCAATAAGTGTTGTTTGGTGTACACGATGGAAATAATGCGTCGTCCGGTTCTAGTTTGATCTCCATTTTGGGCCGTTTCGTAAAGTAAATTATCGCTGAACGCAATGTTACTGCTTTCAGTAATGGCGTGAGTATTGACAAAAATAAACACGAATACCTGTGATACGTCTAAACTCGCAACACCACCATCAGACTGTTATTGCCAATGCTACCATAGACAATAATATGTCGTCGTTATTGTGGAAGAAAATAGTAAATCGAAAAAATGACATATGGATTTAGAAATACCAAATAATCCTTTTTTGCAAAACTATCATATGGAAGAACAGAATTGTTTTTATGAATTACACTCTTACTTAACGGTGACGTCTTACCACAATAAATTCAACACAGAATGTCACTTGAGACATTTAGCGAAAAATGGCTCTAAAATAGAAAATCTTCCATACAACATTGGTCATTCATAATATGATGTGAAGTGCATGTACATGAATAAATCCAGCAATTCAATCAACTTTATCTGGAAGAATTGCCAAAGAAACTATAAAACTCTAACTAAACAGATATAACAATTTATCTGTCACAATATGTAACACTAACCAGACAGTTGAATGAATAAATGCAGCTTTCCGATGTTGAACGGCTTTATTGAAATGCTTCCAATAAATCATAGACATATTTGCCTTTAAACACAAATCCATAGAATGAAAATTCAATTTATGTTGTATTGTTTATTTTTCTTTGCAAAACTGAAAAAGATTTTACCAGTTGTTCTTATATCCAAGGTATTTCACTACTTATCAATATTCCATTGGATGTGTGGTGACATTTTGTTGTTGGTTTTAACTTGCAATCAAACGAAGCAAGCCGGAGTTTTAGTAATTATTCGTTTTACATAAGACAGTTGAAAGGGTCAATCTTTCATTGCTGAGGTTTGAGTCAACATTTGTTTTATGCAAACTTAAGATGGCTAGAAATTACAATTTGACGTCCAGTAAAAGACAATATATAATTGGGCTGTGCATTGATCTGCACGGAAAGATTCACAAAACCGATTCAAAATTCCTTCTATTATTTTTCATGTAGTCAATCATACATATCCATTGCATGTGACTATATTTATTTTGTTTAAAAGTAGAAAATCGTGCAATGAGGGGATATATAAGTTGCAAAAAGAAATATGGTGAGAAGCAAAAAATCGGTAGGTAACACAATTTAGACAGCGTTAAGTGGTCAGCCAGTTTTCAAACATTCATCTATGATCTCGGTATAATGTTGAACTCTTCTTTCACATTTCATTCACATATTAATTCTCCTGTTATGCGTGCTAGCAAACCTTTTGGGCTAATAGCAAGGCTAAGTAAATCTTTTGAAAACCAAATTTGCTAAAGCATTTTGAGAATATCATACTAATAGAGACCTAGTTGATATAATAGAGTTGAAGATACTCACTCTGAGAGAGTGATCTTTCCTAATCATAGTTTAGTGGTTTCTTTTTCAAATATTTTATTAATTTCTATGATGTACTTAAACGTCAGTAATTTAATTTTCTTAAATGAGGAAATAATGTCAAGTTGAAATTTTTCTTTCATTACAACGTAGTTCTACCAAATAAATGTTTCTTCAATCAACGAATAGAAATGTGTCGACCTCAATTGAAAAATCAATTTATGAAACTGTACCTACTGAGATTTGAGCCCGTAAGCACCACAACGGAACCACTAGACACAGATCCGGCAATATATATATGTTACAAGAATAGACAAAAAGAAACCAATGGATTCGAGTTAACTAAGATGGTGGTTATAGTGAATTATACCAAGAGACTTGGATAACAACAGGCTTTTCATATCGAACTAGTTCACGAAATTTCATACCTCGTTGAATACGACAATCAGCTTGCTGATTTGGTTTGTTCTACTGTAAAACATTAAATTTCATGTCGCGTACTTTCTGAAGCTGTCCCAATCTGCCATAAATGTCATTGTCTATTGATAATTAACCAAAAAATCCGATGACAGTCCGACATATCATGGTTAAAATTATATTCCAACGTTTTCTTTCGTCATTCCCGAATACTTTCCATATATTTACACAAAAGGCGGCAGAAACAATCTAGGTTGCAATACAATATCTCAACTGTCAAAAAGCACGCATGCGTGTGGCATACATACGTGCTAACGCACACCAGTAACGGTGTTTCTAACGAATAAAAGGATCGATCGCAGAATGGAACGTATAATTTTGCAATCGTCAAAACGTGCAGAGACAGCTATGCAAGAATATCACTATCTTCGCCTTTTTTGTAAAAAAAATCGGGCTAATGATCTGTTAAAAAATAAAATAATATTTTTCTGATTTTTTTTATATTTGTATCCACGAATCTGGATATTTTTAATAGTGTAATTCGACAACGACTTTTGGGCTTCCTTTTGTTTATTTAACCCCCGTGATCTGATAACATACATTATATTGATATGTTCGTTTATTGTCTGTAATAGTTCCGTCAATGCTTCTCAATACATTATGCAGCAATGTGTAATTACTACGATGCAATGTTTTGTTTTACGTTCGAGACAAACCAAATATTTTCCCCTATTATTGCAGTTGCACTACCTAACGCAGTGCTGTGGCACATCCCGATCCCGGACAGTAACCCTTGAACTATCGTCGCGCAATACGCAGACGATACGGCGATCTTAGCCAGGTCGATGAACAGGAACAGAGCCACCGCACTCGCACAGAAAACGGTTGCGGTGGTGCAAAGATTGAAGCATTAAGTTACACCCGGAGAAAAGTATCGCTGTTAACTTTAACCGCAAATTCAATTAAATATTTAAGTCGGTAAAGCAGAGTCCTTCGGCGACAATTCGCCCACTCGAACACAGATAACCCTGTTAGTTTTCTTACATTTCTCCCTATGCAAAAGAGATTTATCCTATAATTTGAATTGCTTCCTGTTCTCTTATCGAGTACAAACCTTTAGTAGATGCTTCAGGATTCAGCTCACACAGCCTCCTATCTATTCTTTCCTTAATAAAATATATCCTATATTGTCTTTGTTAAAATAATGTACTTACCTTGATTTCTTTCAATCACAGTCAGCGTAATGACTCTTAACTGTCATTTAATCAACTCGGTGAGGACGAAGGAAACACACAAGCTTGTTACAACTTTTATATTAGAAAATACACTTCCCATGACCATTTACATCAGAAAACTACTTATCATTTCCTCTGTCTTAAAACAATAGTATTTCTTATACAACATAAATCACATTTTTAACTAAGCAGACAAACATTTCTAATTTTATATCCTGATGGTTATGATCCTGACAGTCGGAGCGAAAGGTTGGTTCATTCTATCGGCCTATTTCATACAATAAGACGAGCAATGGAGATTTTCCGAAAATGATAATTTGCGGAGCAGCAGAGCCCGATTGTTCGATCTACGCGGCTGACCCTTCCTCGATCAAAGGACAGGCATCGCCTATGACAAAGTTGTATTAATAGGAGGGACAATTGCTGGGGCTGGAGACCATACAGATGGACCTCGTCGCAACTAATAAAAAGAAAAACAGCAATTGACCCCGCTGCATTAAGGGGGGTTTGTACCTCCCAACCCTTAACCAGGTAACAGACAAACCGGACAAAAGATTAGTTTGCCCGTTGTGAAGAAAGAGTTAATTCTCTAATACGAGAATGTTGTCCTAGACAACCGAAAGGATTTGTTAAATTCTACCCTAACAAGAGGTACTGGAATGGATGTAATTACATCCTCTACATTTAACTTGAACAAAATCCCAATCCCTACACAACAATCAGATCTTGCCTTCGGTCAGCTTATTCCTTTTCTCTACAAAGTGAATCTTATAACTACATATTTAGCCCTTGGAGGACTATCCCGAAAAAATTACGTCCGTTCCTATGAGGGGTATGAAAAAGACCCCCTATAACGGCCTTATTATCATAAATTACAATAAAAATATGATTTTTAGGGCTTTTAAATATATTTATACATCTGTCTTTATATATTTTATATTAAAATCTTAATGTTTTCCTATAAATAATCATATTTTAAGCCGCGCATTCACCTCTAATATCGGATCGAGACTGACGAAATCAAATGCGCCAATCATCGCGATTACTATCTTATGCGCGAGGGCTTACATACGCCCTTTAATGTTGCCAGAGATAACCAAAAATAAAGCATTGATTAATGTTTCTATTTAGAGAGTAAATTATAATCAATTACTTCGTGACTGTCAACCCATTTCTTGTTCTGTTTGTTTTTAAGTTTTAAGTTTAGTGGTATAATAATATTTATGTAGGCACTGTCATGGTAAAAGTAATCAGATTTAGTTATGAAAGCAAGATAATTTTTGAAGAAATGAAAAGACTATGTGTGTGTTCAATCACGAGGTGCGGTAGGTGAATTAATTATTTTAACTAAAAAATATAAAATCTACGCCAGATCTATGCTGACTGCTTACACTGATCTTAGCTTATGATATTTTTTATCAAGAGACCAATGGTTTTGGTTTGAGTGAAATATTAATAATAAAAATATAAAATAATTTTCATGATTCATTTAAATGTGTACTTTAGTTTTATTAAAAACTTGCAATTGTTTACCTACTGCAAAGCCGGTCTTGCTGTTTTAACAAAATTTTCAGATGTAATTATATTTTATAACGTCTTTTCATCGAGGAATAACTTAACCCATAATAAATTAAATGTTTTTACTTCGAAACGCAACACATATATATGAAAATATATGAGTGGACAAATTAAAAACTACTTCAAATATCTTAATGTGTAAAAAGAGACAATATGCTGATTTCATGATAATGATACATTATACAATACATCAATACTTTATTTTTGTCAGTGTCGAAAATAGCGACCTGGCAACAACGTCGCGGCATATTAAACTATCATTGGCTAATCTCTCATCTTATCTGGATAAGATATCAATTTCAACGATCTTTTTAACATGGTGCTTCAAAAATATTTCGCCTCGCTAAATAAAACAAAGCCATGAGAATTTTCAGAACTTCGAATTGTAATGAATTCATTTATTTTTTATAGTATATTCATACATTATAATTTAAGACATCGACTGAGGGTGCTTGATGGAATTTCAATATCAAATTTGGATTATTGAGATTTTGTACACTTCCATATATTTTACCACGTAAAATACAAATTCATACTTTAGTATTGTCCAAAAACGTTTTGTAAGATAAAACGAACAATACAAATAAACAAAAAATAGATTTTTGCCAAAATAATAGCACTATAATTAAAGGTAGGTATTAAAATTATTGTGTATTAGAAATCAATATTATAGATCCTATATAGCTGTCAATCTAATATAATTGCCATTTTATTTTGATAAGCATGAATAGAAATAAAAAACTATTGACAAGTGTAACATAAAAATTCACATTCTATAATTGCGAAAGTAATTAAAAAACAAATCTTTTTTAAACTTGTCAACCATAAATGGAAATAGCATGTAGACATAATGCTTACGGCTTTACATGTGGAAGTAATAAATAAGATGAATGATGAGTTTTCGTCAGCGACGGCATTTACAAACGTTTTTTAAAACAAAAAATCGTCGAAATGAACATTCTTCTTAAAATTTAATGGTATAATAATAAATAAAATGACACTTTTATAAATTTAAGTGTTATGGAACGGAAGGGTTACAAAAATAAATTGATTTTTAAATCATATACTAAGAACTAAACATTTGTTTGCTTGAATTGATTTCATAATACATCGGAGAAAATATTCAACAATGGGTGAGAATCAAATTTGAACACAATTAGAAAAAAGGAATACATGAGTGAAGGCTCTTAAAAGATGATTTAATAAAATAACATAAATATCAATCAAGTACATTAGTAAGGTGTACGAATGTTTACCAAAGAATAGAAATACAATTAAAGGTAGCAAAGTTGAATAATTTAAATTCTGTACATTTAGTATTCAAATATAGACGTATGCCTGAAGATACCGAAAGACAAAACCCGGGTATTTATTGACAAAACTTAAAATTAATAATTTTATTTTAAAATACATTAATAGAAATTAGGAAAATTTCACCGCAAACTCTTTTTAAGATTTTGACGGCAATCAATTTCATGTAAGCAGAGGAATATTTTGATTTGAGACGATTCAAACAAATGTCTGTTATTTTTCGTTGTAAAGTTAGTTTGAACATTGAAGTTTTATTCAAAAGTGCAAAAGTCAATATTAAAATCCTGTTTTATTTAAAATATTACCAAAAATTTGTTGATTTATTGTAAATAAACAAAACACCGAAAGGCAATTGTTTTTATAAATTTAATAATCATCACCCTATTAATTATTATAAGTCAACTTGAATGTGTAAATAATTGTTATGAATCTCGAATGATTCGCACAAAAGCGACGGTTGGATTTGGCTCACAGAGTTCAACAAGAGATAAAATTAGATTTGTTATCGCATGTGGGCGTGATTTAAAATTAATGCAAATTTGTAGCGCCACATAAAGACGTTTTCGGACAAAAAAATCCCATTTTTTTTCTTTATTATTTATTTGCGTCGTAACTGGGCAACTAATATCTTTTTTTTCTTCTGTAAAAGGTGTGTAAAACAATGATTTCGGAATACCTTAAGTATGAACATTTTATCACCAATATTAAAGTAGATATTTTAGATAAAGTAGCAGCCTTCAATGAGTGAAGGTTAAGGACTAGTCGCCATATCATCAATATTGTACTCGAGTTAGCCCTTCATCAGGATCCAAGCCCTCGGTGGTCCAAATGACAACCGCTGTGGTGTGAATATTCCAAATGAGTGACTTTAATTAATTAAACAATTAATTAATATTTACTGAATTTACATTCAGGAGTAACTTAATTGCAAACATTCACTTACCCTCGTTGCAATATCTCAGCTAATCCGAGTTTCAACGGAGATCCATCAGCGTACGATTTTAATGTTACAAATCTTAAAAAATATGAAAAATAGCTTATTGTAGAAAAATAAAAATTGCTGTACGGCTCTTGAGCATGTATTTTGGCAGACGAGCGTTCCATTACGTGACCGGCATCCAACCAGTTAATTGCCCCGTTTGCCTGACTGACTGTTAGCTATTGAAGAAAGGGAGGGGTTCTGCAATCTAATTTTGAATTCTCCAGGGAGTCTGTTTTCGGAGGCCACAGACGGTGGGTGTGCTTGGCCGAGGCGCCAATATCAAATTTGAGTTTTTTTCGATTTCAATTAGTGATGAGTGAGGTTTGAATAAAGAAACAGCTGAACGTTGGACTTCACGCCAATGTGCACCATTTTATGTATTTTTAAAGAATCAGAATATGCAAATTTAATGAGGCATTGGTCACATTTGAATCATTTGTCATCAGAATGTTTAATTTTATGAATTCTCAATTTACATGCACGAACACATTTATAATCGCATTTGTCACATTTGTGTGGCTTCTCGCCAGTGTGCGACATTTTATGCATTTTTAAACTTTGAGAATCGATGGATTTATAATTGCATTGGTCACATTTGTATGGCTTCTCGCCAGTGTGCCGCATTTTATGTTTTCTTAAGTTGCTCGACCAGACAGTTAGAAAATCGCATTGGTCGCATTTCAATGGCTTCTCGCCAGTGTGTGACATTTTATGCTTTTTAGGCTGTCAGAAAATCTATATTTTTTATCGCATTGGTCACATTTGAATGGCATCTCGCCAGTGTGTGACATTTTATGTTTTTTTAGGCTATAAGAAAATCTATATTTATTATCGCATTGGTCACATTTGAATGGCATCTCGCACGTGTGCGACATTTTATGCCTTTTTAAGTTAATAGAATATCTTGATTTATAATCGCATTGGTCACATTTAAATGGCATTTCGCCAGTGTGCGACATTTTATGCGTTTTTAAGTCAAAAGAATATCTTGATATATAATCGCATTGGTCACATTTGAATGGCATCTCGCCAGTGTGCGACATTTTATGTGTCTTTAATTGGCTCGACCAGATAGATAGAAAGTCGCATTGGTCACATTTGAATGCCTTCTTGCCAGTGTGCGACATTATATGTCTTTTTAAGAAACGAGAATCGGTGGATTTATAATCGCATTGGTCACATTTGAATGGCTTCTCGCCAGTGTGCGACATTATATGTCTTTTTAAGAAACGAGAATCAGTGGATTTATAATCGCATTGGTCACATTTAAATGGCTTCTCGCCAGTGTGCGACATTATATGTCTTTTTAAGCCACGAGAATCGGTGGATTTATAATCGCATTGGTCACATTTAAATGGCTTTTCGCCAGTGTGCAACATTTTATGTATTTTTAGGCTATAAGAAAGCTCGATTTAAAATCGCATTGGTCACATTTAAATGGCTTCTCGCCAGTGTGTGACATTTTATGTTTTTTTACGCTCGAAGGAAAGTTCGATTTAAAATCGCATTGGTCACATTTAAATGGCTTTTCGCCAGTATGCGACATTTTATGTCGTTTTAAGTGGCTCAACCAAACAGTTAGAAAATCGCATTGGTCGCATTTGAATGTCTTCTCGCCAGTGTGTGATATTTTATGTCTTTTTAAATTATTTTTCTCATGAAATTTCGATTTATGAACAGTTTTATGATTATAAAGTAAACGTGTTGATGGGAATGTATAGAAACAAACACTGCAAACAAAATTTCTCTCATGAAACAAACCATTTTCCAGTATCACCACCGCGACCATTTCGAGTTGTAAAATTTTGGTTTTTATGGATTGTTCAGTAACAAACGGCAAACCGGTAGATTGGTCAATACTGGCAGCTGGTAGCTGGTGGATGGTAGCTGCAGGCATTGCATTGGTAGTTGGAAACTGAAACAGAGAAAAAAAACATAACATGCCTGTGAATTAATTTGCACAGAAATTCATCTCATAGTCTCCCAACAGAACTCGCCAATTTGGAATGGTTATTGTTTGGCCATCACTCATGCTCTTTGACTTTGTTAATGCATTTTTTGGGATTAATTCAGGTAGCAGTGTGATGGTTCTACAATAATAAATGTTTTGACATTGAGAATGTTTCAATATAAACTATATTTATTGAACAATAGAGAATCAAGAGCGTTGAGTCGATTTTATTACCTGATCTGGTTTCCGTTGAGCATATGAACACTCGCCAACTTCGAACTGCTCCACTTTTAAAGGGCGCCCCTCTTCACCATGACATCTTTGGTAGTTTTGCCATTCAATATCGTCTTCTTTTAGTTGTATGTTGTTGTAGTCTATTGTTACACACTATGGAAATAAAAAGTACAAAGCTACAATAATGATTTTGTATTAAATTTAAGCAACCTTATGGCTAAATAAGTTTTCAGAGTTTGCGAATCATTTAACTGAAAATGATCCTAATTTAAATAAAAGTTATAGCATAGAAACACTTAGCTTAGAGTTAAAATAAAACCATTAAGAGTAATCGAGTATTAGTAAATAGCATTTTAAAAAGAACTGTGGGTTATCACTGTTGAAATTATTACCCTTGGGAATTTTACCTCATTAGTAATTGATTTGTAATTAGTCTATCAGTGTTTATGTCTTACCCCCTCCACACGTCTAGTAGAATGGAATCAAGTCCACCGTACCCTTAATTTTTCATGTAAGCATTAGAATCATTGTCAGCCTTTGAAAGAAATAACCTTGTGATATGGTTAGTCTGAAGAGACGAAACGCGTCACGTTATTACTAATAACTTAGTTATTAATTTTAATTTTATATTAAAAAACGAATCTTTACAAAGTTATTGCCGAATCCATAGACAAAATAAACAATATTATATTTGGCACGACACCTAATAATAACCATGGCATTTACTCAGTAGATCTACATTACGAAGGCGAAGAAATGACAAAGTATTTAGTTTTACAAGAATCAGTCAATTGAAAGCTATAGAAACATTTAATAGACAGCGAACCAACTCACACAGTATAGCTTCTAATCTTTACATTTTTGCATTAAAATCTACAGACCGAATGCTCTCGCACAATTTGAAATTTATAGATATAATCAAGGACATTCCTAATGAGGGTCGTAATGGCTTACAAACATTGATGTTTCACCCTTTTTTACGCCCTTAAGCAAGCCCGCGTAATTAAGCCTGAAGTTGAATCGTATAGCATCAAAAGTAAAACTATCTCATATGCGTCGAAATTTTACCATACTGCCACACTATTCTGATTGGCCATAGTTCATGTGATATAAAAACGAAAGAGAAAATGATCCTTGCTAGCAAAATCAGTGAACGGTTTGGTAAATAATACAGTGATGTCACAATATGGCCGCTCATACAAATTTAAAACATTCAAAAACGTTTTTCGTGTTTATCTCGAAACTTCAAATAACGGATAGTTCTATATTTGATACACTAAATGATTTAATGTTTTAGACAGGTATACAATTCATTTAAACAAATTTGTTTCGATGAATTTCACGATATGCATTGTCACGTTTAATATAAATCACTCAACAAGCGATTGTTTTCCAGAACAAAGCGATACTTCAGTTTCTAATCGATGCGCGACATAACCTTGAATGCTTGTAAAACAATACTGGAAAGCTTTTACTAAGCAAAAATTAACTCTAAAATTACCTCTTTCGATTCGTCTTCTTCGAACTGCTCCTGCTTCACGTGCGCGTCGTTTCTATCGTCAGTTGAACGACCCTCGTTCCAGCTGTCGTTCAGATAATTCTGAGGATTATCGCCGCAATAAGTGTTGTTTGGTGTACACGATGGAAATAATACGTCGTCCGGTTCTAGTTTGATCTCCATTTTGGGCCGTTTCGTAAAGTAAATTATCGCTGAACGCAATGTTACTGGTTTCAGTAATGGCGTGACTATTGACAAAATTAAACACGTCGATGTGATGTTGAGGATTTATATTCCATCTAGTAAAATAAAATGATTTGCAACTATTGTGCTTATCCTTTTCATCTGAGTAATTGGGGATGTAGTTTCTTGGTGTAATCTTAATGGTCGCTGATTTAATAATCTTGAGGTTTTATTTTTTTTGGCTTGAGCACTACTCAAAGATTAATATATAACATTAAATTAGTTGTGTACAAACTGAATCCATTTAACGGAAGTTTCTACATTTGGCAACATAGTCTGAAGATTAGAAATCGACATAATTATATTGGCCATTAAGTACAATGAATTAACAAATAACGAGCTAAACTCCTTGAGTGCATAAAGACCAACGTGCCGGAGTATTATGCATACCTCCAACAATCATACGCCGAACCTTCCCACCTGCTGTTCGGTGAACACGTCTTAAGTTCTAGCTCTGGGGTTCAACAGGGTGACCCCCTCGGGCCATTATGCTTCTGCTTGATGACGCACCCCCTATCATCATCGCTGGTATCCAAGTTCAACGTCTGGTATCTGGATGACGGCACCCTGGGAGATACCAGCGGCACAGTATTGGCGGATCTTAAGACTGTGATGTCCTGGGAAAGGGAATACGGTCTTTCCTTAAACACTAAAAAATGCGAGCTGTTCATAACCGGCGGGACGGACAAGACCAAGGGTGATATACTAAGTGATTTTCAGAAGGTCTCTCCTAACATAAAAGTGTTGGAGAAGGAAGACGTCAATCTATTGGGGGCGCCTATAACAGACGAGGCAGTGCCAGTAGAGTTAAATAAGAGGTCTGAGACTATTAAAGTGCTAGTCTCAAGACTGAAAGCTTTAAATTCGCATTATGGTCTGTTTTTGTTGAAAAACTGTCTATTGGTCCTCAAAATCATGTATACCGAAAGGTCTGCCCCCGTGTGGGAACACCCAACTCTCCTCCGCGCCGTTGATGACATGTTTCGGGTTAGCCTGCAAAAAATAACCAACGTAATTTTGGATGGTCCTGCATGGCTACAGGCGACACTGCCCGTTAGATACGGTGGTCTTGGGATTAGGCGGACAGAAGAATTGTCTCTCCCGGCTTTCTTAGCCTCAATTCACTCTGTCATCACAGCCATACTGCCGGATATCGATTGGGAAAACATAGTCAGTGCCGCAAAACAAAATTGGTGCAAAATTACAAATATGCCTGCACCGGACAAGCCATCTATCCAAAAAGAATGGGATAGCCCGATGATGGAAATGAAAAAAAAAGAAATTCTTTTATCGCTCAGTGATCCTATGGAGACTGCTCGGTTCATGGCAGCTTCGAGGAATGAGTCGGGGTTGTGGCTAAATGCTCTTCCATCGCCCAGTCTCGGAACGCTTCTGAGCGATGATGCCCTGCGAATTTCGGTTGCTCTACGGCTTGGTTCAGCATTGTGTCACGAGCACAAGTGCACCTGTGGGAGGTTGGTGGACCGCATGGGACGGCACGGATTGAGCTGTCAGAAAAGCGCCGGAAGACACAGTCGGCACTCTGCCATTAACGACCTGATCTGCCGCTCACTGGTTTCATCGGGGGTCCCATCGAGACTGGAACCTCTGGGGGTTTGCCGCCAGGATGGCAGGAGGCCCAAAGGCATTACGATGATCCCCTGGAGAGAGGGGCGATGCATGGTCTGGGATGCTACTGTGGTGGACACAATCGCGGCATCTCACGTGAATAATTCCGCTGAGTCGTCGGGCTCAGCGGCTCTCACGGCTGAAACCTCCAAATGCAGAAAATACGACTGTCTCTCGCCAAATTTCATTTTCTGTCCATTGGGTTTTGAGACGTTCGGTCCCTGGGGACCCTCGGCTTTGAAGACGGTGGCGTAAATTGGTCGAAGGATGACGGACAGGACGGGTGAGTGCCGCTCAGGTGAATATCTTAGACAGCGAATAAGCATAGAAATCCAACATGGCAATGCTGTCGCCGTTATGGGTACGCTCGAAGTATCCAGGGGGATGCAAGAAATTCTTTTCATTCTGGGCAAAAAAATGGGCGAACATTAAAAATTACTACAAAAATTTTTTAATATTATGTTATTTTAGTAAATTGTATTTTTATTGACTAATTATGATTAATTATATTTTAAATTTACAAATTAAACATTATATATTTAATACTAAATCGCAAGGTATTAATAAAAGGCGCCAGACTAAATGAAGAATGAGAAGCCTTATTCACTTTTGCCTCGTTAAATTATTTACAGGAACCTACGTTTCTCCAAGTTATTATATTTTGTTGAAAAACAATGCTTTTCTGAACAGCAGTTTGATAAAATTTATAAAACAGATTTAACATATTTAGGACATGGAAAAAATATTATTTTATGACTTATACATCAAACGGGGTTATTCCGCCTGGTTTTCTATGGTGTGTGGATAATTCCTATTAAATGTATTTTTTGTCCATCCATAGCAGCCTCAACAAAGTGGGCTTTGCTTGTTCCTGTTGATAAATTATTTTTTTTTGTTTTTATTTTGGATCTTGCATAGACAATTGAATCGATATGTATTCAATTGTCTATGCAAGAATGAGAGTAAGATACTTAATTAGGCTATTGTAGGCCATGTTTTATTCAATCTGTTTAAATTTTTAAGTTTCTAGTGAAAATCTTGATATGGAAATCAAAATAGAGCCGAACGATGAATTATTACTTTCGTCGATTAAATCAGAGACCGCAAATGACGGCGAAAGCTGTCAGAGTGATATAAAACAGGAACATTCCATTGGAATCAAACACGAGGCACTCGTAAAGCAAGAGGACAGACCAGACGATGACGAGCATTGCGAGACGAAAATGGTGGGTATTAATTCAAACATTTGCTTTGCAAGTCGCCCGGGAGGGAATATAATCTATGAATATTTATTGAAACCGCTAAATTCGTTCTGTGCTTGTAACTCTTTGAGGTTGTGAAGATTTGAGGGCTTTTCTTGCAAATATATGACCTAGCCAGCTATTTTTTTTCCACCCGAAATATCCTTAACATTGCACAAAGCATTGCAATTATTCAGGGCATTTAACTAGTATTAGGAAACCATCAAAGGTAAAGGTTCGTTTTTGTGGACATTGTCTAAAAATGCTTATTTTTCACCTAACACTGCGCGAAATGATAATATATAGGTTAGAATAGTCTGTATTTAAGTTAGAATAGTCTTTTATCAAGCTAAATATGCTCAATAACCACGAAATGAAGCATTTCTAAAACTGGTTCATCGCGTAATAGTTGCATAGGTCAAACTTTATTTTTTCAGCCATGTTGCATAAAAAATCAAAATAACCAATCTAAAAACCAAACATATGCATGTGTTTATGAAACCAATAAGAGACTAAATTAATATTCAACTATCTTTATTTTACGTATCTGGTTTTCTCTGCCGGCGATATTCAACGTAAAATTCGATGCTTACGATTAAATTATGTATTTAAACGCCACGAGAATCCGCCAAATTAATGTTTGACAGTATAAAAGTTAATAACAATTATATATTCTAAGACATTTAAATACATAATTTAATCGTAAGCATCGAATTTTACGTTGAATATCGCCGGCAGACTAAAACCAGGTACGTAAAATAAAGATAGTTGAATATTAATTTAGTCTCTTATTGGTTTCATTTACACATGAATATGTTTGGTTTTTAGATTGGCAATTCTGATTTTATAACCGACATGGCTGGAAAAATAATGTTGACATATGCAACTATTACGCGATAAACCAGTCTTATAATGCTTCCTTTCGTCGTTGTCGAGCATATTTAGATTAATGAAAGACTATTCTAACCTAATTATCATCATTTCGCGCAGTGTTTGGTGAAAAAAAATCATTTATAGACAATGTCCACGGAAACGAACCTTTACCCTATCAAATTATCATGCATGCATATCAATCTGGCAAATCAATAATTTACAATAAATTCAATTAAGATGTCGCTATAATAATAACTGTCAAACGGTTCGTACTTACAACGATCCGTAGGCCAAAATTTGAACTCTGGCGATGAATTTTCTTGGTAATATTTCGTTATTTGCATTATCGTATCTTTATATTTTTCTGCGATTAAATTTCCTAGAGAATTTTCAGGTAGAAAAGTAGCGTATTTTTTATTTATTTGTAAATTTAAAAAAATAAAACTCATGGCATTACAGCTGACGCCAATGCGCCATGTATTTACACAATAATAACAACAGCAAAATTATAAAAACAGTCATAATATAAATCGGCGTCCGTGGCGCAGTTGGTAGCGTCGTTGGCTACGGATGTGTCGGGTTCAATTCCCGGTGTCGACGGTTTTAATAAATTGATCTTACAATAGATTGTCTTAAACTCCTTCCCACCCATCCGATCCTCACGGGGCGTAGCGAGAGCGATTAGTTAAACACTATTCCGGTCGTATCCCCATCATTCTAACCGTAGAGAGTAGTCTCTTCCGAAAAAAAGAGCGTTTGTGCAACTGAGACATTATTCATTTACAAGGAAAGAATATTTAGCAAATATAACCCAGAGTTTTGTACTGAAAATATCCAACTCTCTAGGCAATGCATTGATCAGCCAAACGGCTCTTGCAACTGGCTGTTGCCCAATTATATGCCCAGCATATTGTAAAGCACACTTACCGAACATAATTTATTATGTACAATTTGACTTTTTTCCTTGTAAGCGCTAGTTTCATTACTTATCCTTTCCTTCTCCGATCAGGATATGTTGAGCGACTTAATTATGCCAAGAAGTCAACGTTAATGTCAATAAATCAATTCATGTTTGATGACTCAAATATGCCATTCTAAAAAAGTACTGGGTATAACGAGTTTGATTTCAAGTGTCGACCAGAGATGGTGGTATACACATCGACGCATTATTTAACAAAATATAAACCATATTTTTTTACCACACAGTTTTGTAAAACTACCCCTAGATGGTACACGTTTACTTTTTTCTCTCTCGTAGTATTGGTTATTATTATTTACACATTGCGTAGTGATTTATTGAATGGGCCATGTGGCATTTTTATGGTGCTCGATTCATTATGATAACCGTGTCCTTTCCCGGGGTTACTTTTAGCATCTGCAACTGGGACCATATGAGAAAGATTTTTAAGTAGTTTTAAGTTTTTTTCACTACACCATATAAGTATGCAACCCACTTATAAAGAACCACTGCTCAAACAGCATTGATTTTTGCAGCGAAGTATCTGGAAGCCACAAAATCAAATTTGGTTAAGATATCTCAATTGGTTTAGAAATTATAGAGAATTTAGTGAAATGACAGTTTTTTGACGAAAATGCGAAAGTTGGTTTCAAATGATTTAATTGTTTCAAAATGTATGGTGCCTCAATGTCTTTAAATTAACCATTGATTACCTTAAAGATTACCTTAAAGATTTCTCTCGGCATCTTCAGGCATTCGAGCGCACGAATGGACTCGAGCTGACTGTAGATGCCGAAAGGCGAAACCCGGGTCGTTAGTGACAAAATACATGGAAGCGTACAAAATCTCAATAATCCCAATTTTATATTAATTAGTTGTACAATGCTATGCCCATTGTATTAACGCCTTATTTATGGTCATGTCTGGATACGCTATTGGTTTTTGTTTCAAAAGTTTTAGCTCCATTTCATGCAAATAAGGCACGCCTTGTAAGAATAAATAAATAATCACACGATGTGGTTTTTTTAATTTCAGTTTCCAACTACCGATTCTAAGTCTGCAGCTATCATCCACGAACTACCAGCTACCAGTTTTGAAGTATCATTGACGAACTCGTCTCAAAATCAAAAACTTACATTTCCGTTGGTAAACGAACAATATATAAAAACGGAAATTTTACCACGCGAATTGGTCGCGGTGGTAATTCTGGAAAATGGTTTGTTTCATGAGAGAAATTTTGTGTGCAGTATTTGTTTTGATATATTCCCATCATCGCATTTACTTAAGGAGCATAAAAATGTTCATAAATCGAAATTTCGTGTCAATAATCGGATCCGGTATATTAAATGATAAACCACGAATGGAGTTTAGATGCGATCAATGCGATTTTAAATCGATCAGGTCTCGTGAATTTAAAACACATAAAATTTCACACGGTGCCGAGAAGCCATTCAAATGTGACCAATGCGATTTTAAATGCGTCTGGTCTTATGTATTAAGAAATCATAAAACAATACACACAGGCGACAAGCCTTTTAAATGTGACGAATGCGATTTTAAATCCAATCGGTCAAGTGACCTAAAAAAACATAAAATGTTGCATTCGGGGGATAAACCATTTGAATGTGATCAATGCAATTTTAAATCCAACCGTTCTAATGACTTAAAAAAACATAAAATGTTACATACTGGTGAGAAACCATTCAACTGTGATCAATGCGATTATAAATCGAACAGGTCTCATGCATTAAAAGCACATAAAATTTTACACACTGGCGAGAAGCCATTTAAATGCGACCAATGCGATTTTAAATGCGTCTGGTCTAGTGTATTAAAAACACATAAAATTTTACACACAAGCGACAAGCCATTCAAATGTGACCAATGCGATTTTAATTCCAACCGGTCTAGCTATTTAAAAAAACATAAAATGTTACACTCAGGCGAGAAGCCATTCGAATGTGACCAATGCGATTTTAAATCCAACAGGTCTCACGTATTAAAAGTGCATCAAATATTACACACTGGTGAGAAGCCGTTTACATGTGACCAATGCGATTATAAATCCAGCTGGTCAGGCAACCTAATAAAACATAAAATATTACACACTGGCGAGAAGCCATTCAAATGTGACCAATGCGATTTTGACACCATCTGGTCTAGTGATTTAAAAAAACATAAAATGTTACATGCCGGCGAGAAGCCATTCGAATGTGACCAATGTGAATTTAAATCCAACAGGTCTCATGTATTAAAAGATACATAAATTATCACACACTGGAGAAAAGACATTCAAATGTGACCAATGCGATTTTAAATGCATTCAGTCTCGTTACCTAAAGAGTCATAAAAAGACACATAAAGACAAGAAGCCACTTAAATGTGATAAATGCGATCATAAATGCGGCCGTCCTTCAACTTCAACAAATTAAAATTTTACTGCTCGCTTTTTTAAATCAGTACAGTCTTTGAATTTTTATTTTTGTTTTCGATATAATATCTCTTAACTCTCGGTGAAAGCGCGAGAGCCTTTTTTAAGAACTATAATTCATTCGGTGTCCATAGAAATGTCAACCTTATTACCTAAAGACGATATCGATAAAGTGTATTTATCGACAATCTAACTTTTTTTGATTTAAAAAAGTTAAAAGCACCTACATACAAAATGGGATATAAATAATTTCACTTTGGATTAGATGGTATTAACTTAGTACACTTAAACTTTGATTTAAATAGTTTCCACTTAGTCACGGATTCTTTTAAAAAAGTGAGTCGAGTTGAGTGAGGTTATGCCAGGGTTGGTCTGGTTTAGTTTTTGTAATGTATAGAGAGATGTATAAGAATAAGTGATATTTCTTTATAACTTCGTGCAACTATCGCTTTCAAAGTGTGAGTATTTGTATTGAATAAAAACTTTTTTAATGAAAGTGAATATGATTTAAACAAAAGTGCATTTAATTGTAAGCCATACAAAATCGTTGCCTAAATCTTTTGTAAAATGTACATTTTCCAGCAAACAAATACGATTTTATATGGTATGTAAGAGGATAAGCTACAAGTTAAAATTAAGTGTCACGTTTTCGATGTCAACAAATCTGGCAACCCGCTATATTGGACATTTTTGATTACAGGTTGTTCTTAACTTACGGCCGAGATACGTCTCGAATTCATTACAAAATATTAAAATTAAATATTGTACGCTTCAGGTCAGTTTTATCGACGTCAATTTCGTTTGTGGCTATTAAACAACTGCAACCAAACATGGTGCGGATACATTTTAACACATCAGAGCGCGCTTTTCAAATCTTATATTGCAGCTGTCAAACGGCAATCACTGGTCAATGCATTGCCTAAACATGTGAACATTTTAGTCGGTTTTTTTATGTTTTATTTTTCTTTTTTGAATGTCTATGTTAATAATAATATAAGTTTCTCTTAATATGTACTGTAAAATTACTTTTTCCAAAATAAATAAATGTTTACAATATCTGAGTTTTAATTTCCAATTCAAATCCTTAAGGCAGAGGATAGCTCTGACATTCTTTGCTTAGTCAAGAGGTTAAGACACTGGTTACATTCAGGTCTATAAAAATATGCTGTTAGTAGTGCAGAATTTGTTCCAAATTTAAAAAAAAAAACAAGTGAACATTGTTAAAATGATTATATTTATTAAAATAATGTGAAAAAACCAAGCTGAAAGGGGGCGAATGATTGATTATCCGTATTCAGCATCAAATAAAAGATCTCAATGCAAACGCCACTTTAGTCCAGTTAATCTTTTTGATTAGGATGCAGTGTTTAACAAACAAAAATTACATTTAAGTTTTAACAATTGAAAGCAACAAATAAAAACTAATTTAAAGCAACGGAACGCATTGCCACAATTACTCGCAGGTGCCGAAATTAATTCCTGGAATTTAGAGTGTAAAATTGACCTACCTAACAATAGACAATGTCTAAAGATGCCAAAATAATAAAATCTTAATGATTCAAATTTGATATTGAAATTCCATCAAGCACCCTCAGTCGATGTCTTAAATTATACACCTAAATGTACCTAAAATGTAGATATATAATAAATATAAAATTCCTTTATACAAATAAATATTAAACAAACATATATAAATCTACTTATAGTATTTGAAAAGTAAGCTCTCTCCTGATAATAAACCCTAGCACGTATTTATGACCAAAAAAGAAAGTAAGACCTTTTGTCGATGGCTTCTAACTGTTGCCGATTTCTCTATTCGAATTATACTTGGCAAAGCCAGGTAACCATTGAACACAGAAACAGCTTGTTTTGGATTTGTGTACACAAAAAATTAGAACATAGTTAACTCTAGTTCATTTTCTTGGTAACAACTTCTAGAAATGTTTTTTTTTAACAATTTAAGAGTGTACAGTTTTCCATCACTTTGAAAAGATAAAGAGATTGAATAGGTTATTGTTGAAAAATGTTTGGTGCTGCTTCAAATTCATCAATTAAAACAACGAATTAATAAATTGACCGAGTTCGTGGTACAGTGCTCAACGTCGTTCGTTGAATTCGGTTACGGATGACTCAGGTTCAAGCCCGGTGCGGACAGTTTTATCAAATAATTTTTTAATCGATTGTCCTAGCCCTATTTTCTTTTTAAAAAAAAGAAAAGTTTAGTAAACGAGTAGCAAGCAGCTCCCGTATAAAAATTAATGTTGAGATAACTTTATTCACCCTCCATATGTTCTACGTCGGCGTCCATGGCGCAGTTGGTTTCGTCGCTGGCTACGGTTACGGATGCCTCGGGTTCAATTCCCGGTGCGGACGGTCTTCATAGATTGATCTTTCAATCGATTTATGGATTTCTGTTCGTAGTCTGAGTCCTCCCTCCCATCAATCCCATCCTCACGGGGCGTAACGAGAGCGATTAGCTAACCACTAGTCCTGTCATAGCCCTATCCTTCTATCCATACTCTCTTCGAAAAAGAAAAGAGAGGTTGAGCAACTGAGTGACAAGCAGTTCTCGTAGAAAAAATCTGTCAAGATACCTCCATTAGGAGACCATATGCTCCACATTGGGAGCGGACATGGAAAAAAAATAAAAAAATATGTTCTACATTAGGTAAGGATATGGATAATTAAATTACTTAGTACGATTTGCACTTCGTTGTTCACGGAGCACCGCTGCCAACGGTTGATACACACGGAAAGAAAAAGAGCATTTACAAATAAGGATATTAATTTATATAAATATAGTATTTGAATGTTCAATTTTTAAGTGAATAAGACCTAAAATTAACACAAAATTACGTTTTTAACGGTTTTTTTTCCATGTCTGCTACCAATGTGAGAATATGGTCTCCTGTTGAAGGTGTCTTAACTGAAATTTTCTATGAGAACAGCTTGTTACTCAGTTGCTCAACGTCTCTTTTATCCAAGAGAGTAGGGATAGAAGGATAGGGCGAGGACTTGATTAATGGTTATCTAATTGCTCTCCTTACTTCTCGTGAGGATCGGATGAGTGGTAGGGAGCTTTAGACATCACAAACACTACGAACATATATCCATAAATCGATTGAAATATCAATATATGAAAACCGTCCGAGAATTAACTGCGACATGAACGCCGATTTTACCGAAAAGCGTGATTAAAAATGGTAGAAAAATGAAAGACTTCCCCAAAAATCAAATCACATTCTTCAATCTCTACAATTTTGAAGAATAAATCAAGAATTAGTGAACCAGCTTAAGAAACTACATCTATAAAATCTACTGTAATACTACATTGGCGGGATCAATCAAGAAACAAACCCTTCGTGACGTATTTCATATCGATTAAAAAAAATTACAGAAAATTTTAATATTCATTTAAAAAAAAAAATTTGGAAAATGCGCCGCAAAAAAAAAGTTGAGATTTTTTGAAGATCTCCGTGTTCTATGAAAAGTATGTCTCGTGACGTTGTTCTAAGAGCGGCAACAGTGTAAAACTGAAATACAAAATCCGAATTCTTCCATTTTCAGTTTTACACTGTTGCAGCTCTTACAACATGACGTCACGAGACAAACTTTTCATAGAGAGGTGAGATTTTCAAATGCATCACAATATTTTTTGTATGTGATGCGTTTTCCTCATAATTTATTTTTCGAAAAACTTTTTTTTCAATAATTTTTTTTTCAAATTTTTTTCTATAAAAATTTAAAAAAAAAAAGTTTCGAAAAAAAATTAAGCTATTAACTGACTTATAAATTCCCTTTGTCAGACATTCCCTACTGATTTCTAGCCATTTTATTAAGCTTTTCCAGTCAGTGCTAAAAAAATCACGTTACCAGCCGTGGTCAATACAGGCTGTGTCACTTGGACTTGGTCATGTATTGAGCATTTTTGATCGCTTTAAAATGGTTATTCTGGTTTTTAAATATCATATTGTTATCGTTTATCATTTTATTTTGTGTCTAGCTTGCATTTTACATAATATTTTCATGTAATATAATCGAGATATGGACCACATGGAAAAAGCACGTCACTTAAGGAGCAGGCATGTCTCACTTCTGCCTTAGAGTATATTACTCTATGCTTCTTTCTTCTACAGTCCGTTTCAAATGTCAACTTGACGAGTTTTCTCATATTAGAACAAACTCAAGCAAGCGAGTGACGTGCCGTTTTCTCTTTCTCGCTCAATCCCATGTAAAGTGAAGCGTGCGAGTGAGGTAAAAGGGCTTACAGGCTTACGCTCTTGTATCCTACTCGCTCATATACAAGTCAGGTTGTGCGATAGAGATAGTAACTCCACCACATGCCGCTGCATAAAAAATAACTACAAACGAAGATGCATCTGGTCCTTTCTTTCTCTAACTAATACGATTTTTCACTTTGTCTCAAGTTAGCGAAAAAATATCGTGCGTCACTGTTGCGTATAAATTTTTATATATCACTTTCATTGAGTTCGGAATAATATTGTCATCAGAGTTTTATAATTTTATTAATTTAATGATGAAAACATTGAATCGAACCACTTATTTATTTTAATGTTAATATATAAATATTTTATCTACAAATAGCTAAAAAAGGTTAAGCAAAAATTAAATGTCGTCGCTAAAGCAATTCTAAATTAATTTTTGAAGAAACGGCATCGTCAATGAAGAATGTTAAAATACATTACGAACTACACCAAAACCTGAAACACCGGATCAACAATCAGAACTAGACACAAAAGCCAATGTATTACATAAATTAATTATCAAATCATTTATTTTTTGTTACACATATAGACAATAATACTAATGGAATCGAATCACATTATTTGAATATTGCAAAGCAACAAAGACTTGTATCTAGTCATCAATTATTTTTGTAATCACAATTGAATCAATCAGCATTCGATTGTCTATGGCAGAATGAGGTTTTCATAAATAATTGTAGTCTATTGTAATGCCATATGTTATTCAATTTGTTCACATTTTTAAGTTTCTAGTGAAAATCTTGATATGGAAATCAAAATAGAGCCGAGCGATGGATTATTACTTTCGTCGATTAAATCAGAGACCGCAAGTGACGGCGAAACTGGTCAGAGTGATATAAAACAGGAACATTCCATTGGAATCAAACACGAGGCACTCGTAAAGCAAGAGGACAGACCAGACGATGACGAGCATTGCGAGACGAAAATGGTGGGTGTTAATTCAAACATTTGCTTTGCAAGTCGCCCGGGAGGGAATATAATCTATGAATATTTATTGAAACCGTTAAGTACATTATGTTCTTGTATCTCTTTGAGGTTGTGAAGGTTTGAGGGCTTTTCTTGCAAATATATGACCTAGCCAGCTATTTTTTTTCTACCCGATAGCTTACGTGAATGAAATATCATTATCAACATGTCGCTATAACAATAACTGGTGATAATTTGTCTTCCATCTAAGTAAGTGGAATGCAGCTATTGTGCTTCTCCTTTTCATCTCAGTGCTGATGTGGCTTCCTATGTTTTTTAAAACACTCAACTCTCCAGAAACTACAAAGTATAGCGCCCATGGTTCGTGCCCACACTTCACTATGACCCTTCCTGGACCATAATAGCAAAAATATGTAACTGCAGCCAAGTCATGCTTCACTTTCTATAGAAATTGAGTTCATACAATAAATGGAAACACTTAATAAAAAATTAGACATTTATCTCACCTAGTCATAGCGATAAGTTGTTTTATTATATTAAATTTATAATACGCATTATGACCGCCTGAGTTGAAATACATCATTTTTATTTCTAAATACACTTCAATCTGCATTCATACATCATTAATTTAACATCAATGTTAATTGGTTAAGCAATATGGTATTAGAGTGACGGTCGCTAATGTATAGGTCTTTTATAGATTTTTATTCATAAAAAAGTGAAGAAATTACCATCTAGAAGCTACACTTAATAAGTTCTTGATTGGTCTGTATTTTTTAACACAGTGCATTAAGAGGGGCATAACAGGGCTGTATTTATTATAATTCTTACAGTAGGATATTCTTTGAAACATTTCAATCCACCAATAATGCGTGGTAAAGGTTCGTATTAGTGGACATTGTCTAAAAATGCATTTTTTTTCACCAAACACTGCGCGATATGATAATATATAGGTTAGAATAGTCTTTTGTCACGCTAAATATGCTCAACAACGATGAAAGGAAGCATTATAAGACTGGTTTATCGTGTAATAGTTTATTTTTTCAGCCATGTTGGATAAAAAATCAAAATTGCCAACCTAAAAATCAATCATATTCATGTGTAATGAAACCGATAAGATACTAAATTAATATTCCTACATATTCAACTATCTTTATTTATTTACGTACCTGGTTTTAGTCTGCCGACGATATTCATCGTAAAATTCGATGCTTACGATGAAATTATGTATTTAAATGTGTTAGAATATATATAATTGTTATTAATGTTTGAGAGTATAACAGTAAGAGTAAAGTATAAATATAAGAGTATAAAAGTTAGTAACAATTATATATTCTAACACATTCAAATACATAATTTAATCGTAAACATCAAATTTCACGTTGAATATCGCCGGCAGACTAAAACCAGGTACGTAAAAAAATAAAGATAGTTGAATATATAGGAATATTAATTTAGTATCTTATGGTTTTAATGTACACATGAATATGTTTGATTTTTAGGCTGGCAATTCTGATTTTTTATCCAACATGGCTGAAAAAATAAACTATTACACGATAAACCAGTCTTATAATGCTTCCTTTCGTCGTTATTGAGCATATTTAGCGTGACAAAAGACCTAACCTATATTTTATCAAATCGCGCAGTGTTTGGTGAAAAAAAAATACATTTTTAGACAATGTCCACTAATACGAACCTTTACCCTAAAAATATTTATTTAAAAAAAGACATTTTGTGTATGTCCTTTAACGAAAAAAAAATAGTAAAAATAATAAATAGTAATCAACTTTCGGAGATATGAGTTTGTTACCTTCTATTAAGTCAGAGTCCGTCATCTGCCTTGATACCACACTCGAAGCACAATAACTGCATTCTTCTTACTAAGATGGAAGACGAATCATGACGTGTGCCCCGATGTTTACAGGCAAATTCCCATTGCATTCAACAAATCATCAATTTATTTCAGTTTCCAACTACCGATCCTAAGTCTGCAGCTACCATTCACCAGCTTCCAGCTACCAGTTTTGAACTATCATTGACGGACTCGTCTCAAAATCAAAAACTTACATTTCCGTTGGTAAACGAACAATATATAAAAACGGAAATTTTACAACGCGAATTGGTCGCGGTGGTAATTCTGGAAAATGGTTCGTTTCATGAGAGAAATTTTGTGTGCAGTATTTGTTTTGACATATTCCCATCATCGGATTTACTTAAGGAACATAAAAATGTTCATAAATCGAAATTTCGTGTCAATAATGGATCCGGTAAATTGAATGATAAACCACGAAAGAAGTTCAGCTGCGATCAATGCGACTTCAAATCCACCTGGCCTCATGTATTAAAAACACATAAAATGTTACATACTGGCGAGAAGCCGTTCAAATGTGACCAATGCGATTTTAAAACCACCTGGTCTAGTCACTTAAAGACACATAAAATATTACACACCGGCGAGAAGCCATTCAAGTGTGACCAATGCGATTTTAAAACCATGCGGTCTAGTAACTTAATAACACATAAAATAGTACACACTGGCGAGAAGCAATTCAAATGTAACAAATGTGATTTTAAATCCATCTGGTCTTGTAACCTAAAACAACATAAAATTTTACATACTGGAGAAATGCCATTCAAATGTGACCAATGTGATTTTAAATCCAAGAGGTCTCGTACATTAAAAGCACATAAAAATTTACACACTGGCGAGATGCCATTTAAGTGTGACCAATGCGATTATAAATCCAGCTGGAAAGATAACTTAATAAAACATAAAATATTACACACTGGCGAAAAACCATTCCACTGTGACCAATGCGATTATAAATCGAACAGGTCTCTTGCATTTAAAGCACATCAAATTTTACACACTGGCGAGAAGCCATTTAAATGTGACCAATGCGATTTTAAATGCATTCAGTCTCGTTACCTGAAGAGTCATAAAAAAATACACAAAGACATGAAGCCACTTAAGTGTGATTAATGCGATTATAAATACGGCCGTCCTTCAACTTTTTCTTTGAATTGTTATTTTTGTTTTTAAATGGTAGAAATTGATTAATTTAATATTTTACCTATATATTTTTATAATATTGTAATGTTCTGCACGTTATATATTAGTGACTCTATCGCTCAAATAGAGTCTCCCTCATTGTCGGGTGTTTGAATTAATTACCGGCATATAACGATTTCCTTAAAAAGCACATTTTTATACTTAAGTCATCGACTGAGAGTGCTTGATGGAATCAAATTTAAATTGTTGAGATTTTTTACATTTACATGTATTTCGTCACTAACGACCCGAGTTTAGCCTTTCGATATATTCAAGGATTCGAGCACGCAGTGCGATGTTCAAAATCTTGTATTAAAAAATACGAAAAAATAATTAATATATTATAAAATTTTCATTTCTAAACTAAATACTAGCATGAGTGGATCTTCCAATTTTAGAACCTCATAATAAACAAATATTTTGTTCTTGTTAAAGTCGTGTTAAAAACTTAATTCTGTCAATCGTAATGGATATCAAAAATAGGTTCATTTAATTGCTGTAGAAAATTAATATTAAAACTGAAATTACTTCTGTTAATTGTATGGTTTTTGGACCGTTTAGTGTCTGTATTCAGGGTCTGTCTTGAATTCTAGCCCCTCGTCTCGGCCTTCCGAATAAATCTGGTTTCAGATAAACTAGCATTGGTCAAAGTCCCCGCATTTACTTTGTTGCAAAGGTAATAATAAAAAAACTTGCGCAATATCGTAGTCATCAACAGTCATTTAAAAACGTGCGAAAATATTGTTTTCTTCCTACAGATGCCGAAAATAGTAATTTGTACTCTTTGTTTTCTATATAACACATGTTAACTCTCAGCCAAAGCGCGAGAGCCTCCTTTAAGAACTATAATTCATACGGTGTCCATAGAAATGTCAACCTTATTACCGAAAGACGATATCGATAAAGTGTATTTATCTACAATCTAACTTTTTTTGATTTAAAAAGTAAAAAGCACCTACATGCAAAATGGGATATAAATAATTGCACTTTGGATTAGATAGTATTAACTTAGTACACTCAAACTTTGATTTTAATAGTTTCCACTTAGTCACGGATTCTTTTAAAAAATTGAGTCGAGTTGTAGTGGGTTATGTTAGGGTTGGTCTGGTTTAGTTTTTGCAATGTATTCTAATGCGAGGAGCAAAGACAATATAGGGTAGAATAATAAGTGATATTTCATTATTACTTCGTACAACTATCGATTTCAAAGTGTAAGTATTTATATTGAATAAAAACTATTTTAATGAAAGTGAATATGATTTAGACAAAAGTGCATTTAATTGTAAGCCATACAAAATCGTTGCCTAAATCTTTTGTAAAATGTACATTTTCCAGCAAACAAATACGATTTTATATGGTATGTAAGAGGATAAGCTACAAGTTAAAATTAAGTGTCACGTTTTCGATGTCAACAAATCTGGCAACCCGCTATATTGGACATTTTAGATTACAGGTTGTTCTTAACTTATGACCGAGATACGTCACGAATTCATTACAAAATATTAAAATTAAATATTGTACGCTTCAGGTCAGTTTTAGCGACGTCAATTTCATTTGTGGCTGTTAAACAACTGCAACCAAACATGGTGCGGATACATTTTAACACATCAGAGCGCGCTTTTCAAATCTTATATTGCAGCTGTCAAACGACAATCACTGGTCAATGCATTGCCTAGACATGTTAACATTTCAGACGGTTTTTTTATGTTTTATTTTTCTTTTTTGAATATCTATAATAATAATATAAGTTTTTTTTTAAATGTACTGTAAAATTACTTTTTCCATAATAAATAAATACGCGGCAAAGCGCGGCAAATTTCAAATTCATTGCCAGGGGATGAAATTGAAACTTAAAATAATTGCTGCTATTTTACTATTTGACTATTAAGAATTTTCTCGGTGCTGTTAAAACCCATCCCTTTTATGATATTAAGCCAACTTAGAAGAGACTGTAGCCGGCTTTTGAATGGCTTGCAGACCCCTTTCCGCCCCGTAAGTACGAGGCGGTGTCATGTAATCACTTAAAAAGACTTCAAATGGTGCATATTAGCGTGAAGTTCAAAGTTTGGTTGTTTGTGTAAATCTTAGCAAATATGAAAAATAGCTTATTGTAGAAAAATAAAAATTTTCACTAGAATACCAAGCGCTTATTGAATGTTGAAAATTAAAGCCCTCTTTAATTTCATGCCATGCTGTACGGCCTGTGAGCATGTATTCTTGCAGACGAGTGGTCCATTACGTGGCCGGTATCCGACGAGTTAATTGCCTCGTTTGCCTGTGATTGACGAAAGGGAGGGAGTCTGCCATTTTAATTTTGAATTCTTCAGGCAGTCTGTTTTTGGAAGCCTAAACCGGTGGGTGTGCTGGCTGGAAGTCTGCCGCATCGCGGTCATTATAAATGTTTTTGGTGTGTTTTGAAATTTAATAAAATTTTAAATTAAAATCATTTGTTGTGTCAATTGTATTATAACTTATTCATGTGTTAAGTTAACTTAAAGTTAGACTCAATTTTATATTGCACTGGTAATTTCTGTGTATTAAACCGCTGCATCTTCAATAAATAAGAGATTAACTAGAATGGAGTGGTGTTCTGATTGAGATCCTATACACCCTTAATGGTGACAACCAAGAGTTTGTCCTTTCCACACCATTCACCGATTTGAAAAGTGTAAGCACGATAGCTGCATTCCTCTTACGTGGAAGACAAATCACATACTGGCGAGAAGCCGTTCAATTGTGATCAATGCGATTATTAATCTGGGCGGGCAGGTGACGAGATATCATAAAATTTAACGTTCAGGTCCTTTCGTAAAAAAGTTTGTCTGATCAGTTGTATATATTTCCAAGTGGCGTTTTTTTTCGCTTTCGTCACTACGTATCTGTGTGAGAAAAATGTTGGCAGCTAACCCCTCTGTGGTCTAGTTGTAAGAGCATTGCCCTATCAATCAGGTGGGTCCTGGTTCTAACCCCAGCAAGGTCAATATCAAAATTGAGTTTTTTTCATTTTCAATTAGTGATCTTGAACATGAATGACTTTTTAAAGTTTTTCTTAAATGATTTATAAATTTTCAAAATATTTTGTGAATTGGCTGTCAGCTGTAATGCCAGATATTTTTTTTCCAATGTAAAAAATCCTACAAATCACCCATATTTGATATTATGATGTATTATTGCTATGAATAAAATATTTAATTAACGATTTTTTCCTTAAATTATTTGTCTTCTTTAGTTTGTGAAATTAAAAAAATAAAAATGTCCGCTCCCTACGTGGAGCACATAATCTCCATAGCTTATTGCTCTCGCTACACTCCTTGAGGATCGGATGGGTGGAAGGGAGCATTAAGACATCACACAACGAACACAAATCCATGTTGACATCAGATGACGGATGTATAGGTGCGTCCCGATCGGAGGTTGGCTTCAGACTTTCAGTATTAATGTTGCTTCCTATGCTGACGACGTTAGCTCCAGGTTAATAATTCTTCGTCTATATTTTTGTCTCACTGGGTTGCGTCTACCGATAATCGTATATGACGATTTTCACGGCCACTGACTAGCATTTCTCACATTTATCGACTGTCATTGTGTGGAATATCACGTTTGACGATACGGCGCGTCGTGTATTCCCACATTCGGATAAGATAAAAAGGGGTCGTCAATTTTAATTTTACTAATTGATTTCATTATTTCCATTTTTTTCTCCACATCGGAAATAATCAATAATAATGGAATTACAACCATATTTGAAAATGACGATTCTCATTAAATTGAAAGCAACAAAGAGGTCTGTATTTACAAACCGTTGATTACTTTTGAGTTCTCAAGGAACTAATGGAGACTGCCAAAGCCCAGATCGTTGGACTCATCGAGCCCGATAGAAAGGACCTCCGATCAACCTTCAACTGTAAGACTATTTTCAAACAATTTCAGATACTGTCAACAGTTTTTCCAACCAGGAAGGCGCAGAAAATTTTGTAATTAAAAAATATTAACAAATAAATAAGACTTCATATCGTAACCATAACAGTGGATATCGAGTGAACAAATGTTTGTTTTATTCATTGACAGGCAGTATTTTTTAATAGAAAATGTCGTAGATAATAAACAAATAAATATAATCATGAAGCCTAAATGTCAAGGCAGAAATAAATAAATGTTGTGGACTTTAGCAATAGCCCTAAAAAGAACGTATAATTAACAAACGACGCACGGTCCAAGACGTAGCTCCCCAAAATGAGAGCACCCCGAGCACCCAGGTGTGACTTCTTTCCCGGAAGCGAAACGAGTTACTGATTGGATGATGGTGATTTATCATCCATCTAGTAAGAGGAATTGCTTATCCTTTTCATCTCAGTGAATGGCGATGCGGCTTCTTCATGTAATCTTGATGGTGGTGACACCGGGCAGTGATTCATTAATCTCGAGCTTTAATTTTTTTGGTTAGAGGAGTGCTAAGCAATCACGTCCGAAGGCATTCGCGCGTTCCACTGCCCATTTATTATTTTTTATTTACCCTCGAGAGGAGGTCAAACTACCGAGTCCCAGACGGTCTAGGAGTTATCTCTGCTTAGGCATCGTGCGGTCATCTGCGTTGGATAGTGCAACTGCAATAATAGGGAAAAACATATGGTTTGTCTCAAATGTAAAACAAAACATCGCATCGTAGAAATTACACATTGCTGCATAATGTATTTGAGAAGCATTGAGGGAATTATTTACAGACAATGAACGAATATATTAACAAAATATACATTATCAAATCACGAGGCTTAAATATGCAATTTTTTCTAAGTGTTCCATCACTGGAAGTGTATAGGAGTTTATTTGGCCTTAAAACACTACTATTTTAAATTCATCTAATAAAAACAATTAACGAATTGTAAGTTTTGTTTATGACATTGACATATTTTTGCTTGTGGGGTGCCGCAAAATATTGAGAGCTTAGGTGAGCCGTGAGTGAGAAAAGGTTGCGGACCATTGCTTTACTAGATGGAATATAAAACCTCAACATCACATCGTCACTGTTCTGAAAGAAGACATTTACTGAATAATATTAGTTTTGAGTAATTGGGCCTAGAAGTTCGTCAATGTTTGAAATGCCATACATTTTTCATTTTGTTTGTTTGTACAAAACCGTTTGTAAGTAAAAGTGTAATTTATAAAAACAATTCTGTTCTTACATCCGATAGAGTTCGAAAAAAGGATTATTTGGTTTATCTAACTCAAAATGTCATTTTTACGTTATACTATTTTCTTCGACAAAAACGACGACATATTATTATGTCTGTGGTAGTATTGTCTATGGTAGCAAAGCAACGGCAGTCTGATGGTGGGTTGCGAGTTTAGACGCATCACAGGTATTCGTGTTTAATTTTGTCAATAGTCACGCCATTTCAGTAACAAGCGACAAGCCCAAAATGGAGATCAAACCAGAACCGGACGACGTATTATTTCCATCGTGTACACCAAACAACACTTATTGCGGCGATAATCCTCAGAATTATCTGAACGAGGGTCGTTCAACTGACGATAGAAACGACGCGCACGTGAAGCAGGAGCAGTTCGAAGAAGACGAATCGAAAGAGGTAATTTTAGAGTTAATTTTTGTTTAGTGAAATCTTTCCAGTATTGTTTTTACAAACATTCAAGGTTATGTCGCGCATCGATTAGAAACTGAAGTATCGCTTTGTTCTGGAAAACAATCGCTTGTTGAGTGATTTATATTAAACGTGACAATGCATATTGTAAAATTCATCGAAACAAATTTGTTTAAATGAATTGTATACCTGTCTAAAACATTAAATCATTTAGTGTATCAAATATAGAACTATCCGTTATTTGAAGTTTCGAGATAAACACGAAAAACGTTTTTGAATGGTTTAAATTTGTATGAGCGGCCATCTTGTGACATCACTGTATGATTTACCAAACCGTTCACTGATTTTGCTAGCAAGCATCTTTTTTTTTCTTACTAAACTTATTATGTGGACTGTTAGTTTCCTGGCTAAAGTTAGTGCTAGGTTGGGTACAGACTAAGTCTTTATATCCCTTTCTCGCATGTAAGCTAGCTAAGTACTGCTATCTAAAAAGTTTCTGTCAGCTGAGGGCTTTTGTGTGGGGAAAACACTTAAGAAAAACCCCTTACGAGAATGATTGTCTTTTGAATCATTTAAAAAAAGTTCAATTCTTACCTAGAATTATCCCCCTTTTGGGGGAGTCGCTTCAGTATAGCGTTATTTATGTTGTCCCTTCCGGGCGCTTTTTTAACTGCGAGTGATTTTATCAGCTTTTCGATCTCGACCGGATCAACGATTTTAACATCATCCGGGATGCAAGTGACTCTATTGATTTTTGGACGAGCGCCTTCGTGGCGGGGTCCGTGTCCGACTGAATTTCCGTGTTTTTAACGAATGCATTTGCTTTTTCGAGATCGGAGTAAACAAACTTGTCGCTGGCCGGGTCAGGCCTGAGCGGGTTGATTGTACTCGAAGACGTTTTTATGCGCCTTGCGAGGGCCCAGAGCGAGTTTCTGGGGTCGTCCGTGTAAATCCGGCAGTTAGTGAGGGTGCTAATCTCACGTTTGACGAAGTGATCATCGCGGGTAGTTTTGTTCCATTCTTAACGCAGCTTGTTACGCTCAAGAATGAGATCGTGAATATTGTCCGAGAGCTCGGCGCGCGCGGTCGAGGGCTTTACTTTGAGGAAGAATCGGCGGCGGGCCGTTAAGATTGTTTCAGTCAGCTCGGCAGCTGCTGAGTTTATTCCTGCCTCCGTTTGCAGAGTTTTAGGCGTGAGGTGAATATTCTGCGTGATGTACCTTTTAAAGAGGTGCCATTTCGCTTTCGCGTAGTCGAACTTCGGAGTTCGATCTTTCTCGTACGCACCTCCTATCTCGAAGTAGACAGGGAGGTGGTCCGAGTGAAGTCCGTTTAGTACTCTCGGTTTGCCGACGGACGGAGAGTTTTGAGCGATCACTAGGTCAATAAAAGATGGACAACACTTGCCTTGGTAGCGAGTTGGGTCGTCCGTGTGAAGAATCGTAAAGTCCGATTTTTCGGAGTGCTCGAGGAGCGCGTTGCCACGAGGATTTGCTGTTGAGCAATTTCATACGCTGTGTTTAGCGTTTAGGTCGCCTGCTAGGAAGACCGAGTTTATGAGCTTGAGCAGCTGGTTAAACTCAGAGGCAAGGAACTTTTCCTTTACCTTACCGTACGCTGAAATAATAGCGTGCGGTCTGCCATTCATTTCTACCTCTATGACAGTGGACTAAAACCCGTTTAGAGGAGAGGTCGGGAGGTGCGCGTGTTTGAAATTGCGGTGGACTAGAATCGTGACGCCTCCACCCTTCGCGAGAGGGTTACGGTCTTCACGATAGCAGTCGTAACCGGGAACGGAAAAACGGTTTTTCGCCTTAAGGAAAGTGTCCTGAAGGATGGTGTCGATACCAAACTCTATTAGAAGAGCATGAAGTTCGGGACGCTTGTGGACGGAAACGCTATTAGCGTTCCACGTTAGTAGTTTGAGAGTTCACCCGTTGTCAAGGAGCGCTTCGTCACCGCCGAGGAGGTCGTTGAGGATTCCCACAAAGTGTAATGAGCTTTAGGCTTCGTAGGGGTTATGGGGACTTGGGCAGATACCTGGCGGGGTTGAAACCTTGGTCGCTCATAGCGAACGCTATTTCCTCTGCGGCGAGGACGGGATGACCGCTTTGCAAGCATCATTTTCTTTTACGTTTTTTACCACGCACACTGTGGCCGGTAGAATAGTGCTGTAGTATTGGTAAAATTTGGACACACATGAGATGGTTTTACTTTTGATGCTATACGACTCAACTTCAGGCTTAATTACGCGAGCTTGTTTAAGGGTTTAAAAAAGGGTGAAACATCAATGTTTGTAAGCCATTACGACCCTCATTAGGAATGTCCTTGATTATATCTATGAATTTAAAATTGTGCGAGAGCATTCGGTCTGTAGATTTTAATGGAAAAATTTAAAGATTAGAAGCTATACTACGTGGGTTGGTTCGCGGTCTATTAAATGTTTCTATAGCTTTCAATTGACTGATTCTTGTAAAACTAAATACTTTGTCATTTCTTCGCCTTCGCAATGTAGATCTACTGAGTAAATGCCATGGTTATTATTAGGTGTCGTGCCAAATATAATATTGTGTATTTTGTCTATGGATTCGGCAATAACTTTGTAAAGATTCGTTAAAATTAATAACTAAGTTATTAGTAATAACGTGACGCGTTTCGTCTCTTCAGACTAACCATATCACAAGGTTATTTCTTTCAAAGGCTGACAATGATTCTAATGCTTACATGAAAAATTAAGGGTACGGTGGACTTGATTCCATTCTACTAGACGTGTGGAGGGGGTAAGACATAAATACTGATAGACTAATTACAAATCAATTACTAATGACGTAAAATTCCCAAGGGTTATAATTTGAACAGTGTTGACCAACAGTTCTTTTTAAAATGCTATTTACTAATACTCGATTACTCTTAATGGTTTTATTTTAACTCTAAGCTAAGTGTTTCTATGCTATAACTTTTATTTAAATTAGGATCATTTTAACTTAAATGATTCGCAAACTCTGAAAACTTATTTAGCCATAAGGTTGCTTAAATTTAATACAAAATCATTATTGTAGCTTTGTACTTATTATTTCCATAGTGTGTAACAACAGACTACAACAACATACAGCTAAAAGAAGACGATATTGAATGGCAAAACTACAAAAGATGTCATGGTGAAGAGGGGCGCCCTTTAAAAGTGGAGCAGTTCGAAGTTGGCGAGTGTTCATATGCTCAACGGAAACCAGATCAGGTAATAAGATCGACTCGGTGCTCTTGATTCTCTATTGTTCAATAAATATAGTTCATATTGATACATTGTCAATGTCAAAACATTTATTATTGTAGAACCATCACACTGCAACCTGAATTAATCCCAAAAAATGCATTGACAAAGTCAAAGAGCATGAGTGATGGGCAAACAATAACAAATTGGCGACTATGAGATGAATGTCTGTGCAAATTAATTCACAGGCATGTTGTGTTTTTTTCTCTGTTTCAGTTTCCAACTACCAATGCAGTGCCTGCAGCTACCATCCACCAGCTACCAGCTGCCAGTATTGACCAATCTACCGGTTTGCCGTTTGTTACTGAACAATCCATAAAAACCAAAATTTTACAACTTGAAATGGTCGCGGTGGTGATACTGGAAAATGGTTTGTTTCACGAGAGAAATTTTGTATGCAGTGTTTGTTTCTATACATTTCCATCATCAAATTTACTTTATAATCATTTAACTGTTCATAAATCGAAATTTCATGAGAAAAATAATATAAAAAGACATAAAATATCACACAGTGGCGAGAAGGCGTTCAAATGTGACCAATGCGACTTTCAATCTATCTGGTCGAGCCAATTAAAGAGACATAAAATGTCGCACACTGGCGAGAAGCCTTTCAAATGTGACCAATGCGATTATATATCAAGATATTCTTGTAACTTAAAAACGCATAAAATGTCGCACACAGACGAAAAGCCATTGAAATGTGACCAATGCGATTATATATCAAGATATTCTTCTAACTTAAAAACGCATAAATTTTCGCACACTGGCGAGATGCCATTCAAATGTGACCAATGCGATTATAAATCCATCAATTCTATTAACTTGAAAAGGCATAAAATGTCGCACACTGGCGAGATGCCATTCAAATGTGACCAATGCGATAATAAATATAGATTTTCTCATCGCCTAAAGAGACATCAAATGTCACACACTGGCGAGATGCCATTCAAATGTGACCAATGCGATAATAAATATAGATTTTCTGACAGCCTAAAAAACCATAAAATGTCACACACTGGCGAGAAGCCATTGAAATGCGACCAATGCGATTTTCTAACTGTCCGGTCGAGCAACTTAAGAAAACATAAAATGTCGCACACTGGCGAGAAGCCATACAAATGTGACCAATGCAATTATAAATCCATCGATTCTCAAAGTTTAAAAATGCATAAAATGTCGCACACTGGCGAGAAGCCACACAAATGTGACAAATGCGATTATAAATGTGTTCGTGCATGTAAATTGAGAATTCATAAAATTAAACATTCTGATGACAAATGATTCAAATGTGACCAATGCCTCATTAAATTTGCATATTCTGATCCTTTAAAAATACATAAAATGGTGCACATTGGCGTGAAGTCCAACGTTCAGCTGTTTCTTTGTACAAACCTCACTCATCACTAATTGAAATCGAAATTGACTCCCTGGAGAATTCAAAATTAGATTGCAGAACCCCTCCCTTTCTTCAATAGCTAACAGTCAGTCAGGCAAACGGGGCAATTAACTGGTTGGATGCCGGCCACGTAATGGAACGCTCGTCTGCCAAAATACATGCTCAAGAGCCGTACAGCAATTTTTAGAGCTCCGACTTACCTCCCTGCTGAGTGTTAAATTGTTTTATTGTATTGTCATGTGTCGAATTCTGTTAATAAAATAGGATTTGATCTGATTCCGTTGGCGAACCAGTATGGATTAGTGAAGTGAATGTTTGTTATTAAGTTACTCCTAAATGTAAATTCAGTAAATAATAATTTATTGTTTAATTAAAGTCACTCATTTGGAATATTCACACCACAGCGGTTGTCATTTGGACCTCCGAGGGCTTGGATCCTGATGAAGGGCTAACTCGAGTACAATCTTCATGATATGGCGATTAGTCGTTAAATATGTAGTTATAAGATTCACTTTGAAGAGAAAAGGGTGAAGCTGCCCGAAGTCTAGATCTGATTGTTGTGTAGGGATAAGGATTTTGTTCAGGTTAAATGTAGAGGATGTAATTACATCCATTCCAGTACCTTTTGTTAGGGTAGAATTTAACAAATCCTTTCGGTTGTCTAGGACAACATTCTCGTGTTAGAGAATTAACTCTTTCTTCACAACGGGCAAACTAATCTTTTGTCCGGTTTGTCTGTTACCTGGTTAAGGGTTGGGAGGTACAAACCCCCCTTTAATGCAGCGGGGTCAATTGCTGTTTTTCTTTTTATTAGTTGCCACGAGGTCCATCTGTATGGTCTCCAGCCCCAGCAATTGTCCCTCCGATTAATACATACTTTGTCATAGGCGATGCCTGTCCTTTGATCGAGGAAGGGTCAGCCGCGTAGATCAAGAAATCGGGCTCTGCTGCTCCGCAAATTATCATTTTCGGAAAATAATCTCCATTGCTCGTCTTATTGTATGAAAGAAGCCGATAGAATGAACCAACCTTTCGCTCCGACTGTCAGGATCTTAACCTTCAGGATATAAAATTAGAAATGTTTGTTTGCTTGATTAAAAATGTGATTTATGTTGTATAAGAAATACTATTGTTTTAGACAGAAGAAATGATTGTTAGTTTTCTGATGTAAATGGTCATGGGAAGTGTATTTTCTAATATAAAATATGTAACAAGCTTGTGTGTTTCCTTCGTCCTCACCGAGTTGATTAAATGACATGTCAATTATTGCAGGGATAATTAAACCAAAAGTTAAGAGTCATTACGCTGACTGTGAAAGAAACCAAGGTAAGTACATTATTGTAACAAAGACAATATAGGATATATTTTATTAAGGAAAGAATAGATAGGAGGCTGTGTGAGCTGAATCCTGAAGGATCTACTAAAGGTTTGTACTCGATAAGAGAACAGGAAGCAATTCAAATTATAGGATAAATTGTTGCATAGGGAGAAATGTAAGAAAGCTGACAGGGCTCTGTGTTCGAGTAGGCGAATTGTCGCCGAACCAAACCCTGAGGACTCTGCTTTACCGACTTAAATATTTAGATGAACAAATTAGTTTAGTTTACATTAAATCCCACAGAGGGTGGTATGCGGGAAGTCGCTTTGATTCCTGAAGTATCATGTGGAGGTTCGGAAAACAGTGAATTTTTATTTTATTTATTGTAAATTTAAAAAAATTCAAATGCATGGCATTACAGCTTACGCCAATGCGCCATGCATTCCACAAACATAATAACAGTAACAACAATAATAATAATTATTAAAAACAGTACTACTAATAAAAACAATAATGAAAATAAAAACATTTTTTTTTAAATTACTAAACAATTAAAAAAAAGACATTATTAATTTAAGAGGAAAAAATATTTAGTGAACAATACCCGTAATTTAGTGTTGAAAATATCCAGCTCTCTAGGCAGTGCATTAATCATCCGAACGGCTCTGGCAACTGGTGACGCGAAGAACAAGTTTTAAGAATAAAAATTGTCTGGATATGGTTTCCGGCCACGTAGATAACAATTAGGAGCATGTAAATTAATAGACATGAGAATTTCAGGATTATTAACTCGTCCCTGAAGAAGAAGAGATCTTCATGCTTCAAGAGAGTGAAAAGATAGCATTCCTAAAAGAAATTTAGTAGGGTAATACTCTTTTAGGGAACTATTAAAAGGAAAATATTTAAATTTTTTCAATAGAAATATCGTAGAAATTTCTTATGAACTCGCTCCAATTTCAACTTGTAGGAATTTTCATATGGACTCCAGATAATAGATCCATATTCAAGCGTACTGAGAACCAAGGAAATGTATAGATTGCGCAACACAGTTGGGTTTTCGAATGGTTTACTTTGCCTAACTATAAACCCGAGAAGTTTGCTAGCGCGCAAAGCAACGGAATTAATATGTGAATGAAATGTGAAAGAAGAGTCAAACGTTATACCGAGATCAACAATTTCAGATAAACGCTGTAAAGTATTATTCGATATCACATAGTTATATTTAATAGGCAATCTTGATCGAGAGAAAGAAATGCAAAAGCATTTCGAAAAGTTGAAGTCAAGTTTGTTTTTTATAGACCAATTTAAAATCGAGTCTATATTATGTTGCAGAATAGTACAATCAGACTCCTTCTTGATAGTTAAAAACAGTTTTAGGTCATCTGCAAAGAGCAGATACTTTATTCCACTCATGCTTTCCACAATATCATTAATAAAAATAAGAAATAAAATTGGACCGAGATTCGATCCCTGTGGTACCCCAGAATATGTTGGAAAAATATTTGATGCGCATCCAGCGTATTCAACATGTTGTCGTCGTTTTGACAAATAAGAAACAAAAAATTTAATTAACTTATTTGAGCTTCCTATAGCACTTAATTTATTTATCAGAATATCGTGATCGACACTATCAAATGCTTTCGAAATATCCGTGTCAATAACATCAACCTGACAATGACAAATTTATAGCATGCTAGTATTAGATTATTGTTGTCTGCAACATGACAATATTGATCTGGAAGGAGAAGGTTCTCATAGACCTATCAATTATTTGTTAATGAATTCCTGCTGAATGTAGAGTTTTAAATAAAGAATGGAATCCTCTCTTAGAACTGGAGGCAATCCTTTTCGAGGAACAATTTTAATTTCAGATTAATGTTGATCGAACATTGAATCAATATAGGATGAATAGAATATTATAGTTTTTATTATGATATTTCAAAGGTCACTCGTGCCTCTTGCTGGATCAGGTCAGAATTTAGTTTTAAGGGTAAGAGAAGACCAAAAGTCTTTGTCGAATTTTTGAATACTTTACAATATATTATAACTTTGTTTTGCTACCTAGATTATTTCTCCAGCTTTATGTGTCAATATATGGGAAATATTCGTAAATGACGTAAGGAAACCGGAGTATAGGTTTAACTGTGATATATCGCAAACTTTCATGTTTGATTTTTTTGGTTTATTACCAATATACAAGTGTGCACTTTGGCCTCCAACTCCCTCCTCGGCAATTTCAGCGCTTTGCTTATCTCGTCCCATGCGTGGTTTTTCTTTAATTTATTTTTGTAGCCATTGTTTTTCGTGTCCCACAACAATGAACGACTTCGATAGAGCTTGATGAGTCGCAGAACAATCTCGTTACCCCACATAGCTGACATGTTGAGCGAAACGTTGCAGACGCGTCGACACTTGTCGATATCTAACGCGACAATGACGCGCGGCTTGTGCGCACGCTCTATGGTGCGTGCGACGATGCGGGACAGTAGGCAGCGTTGCGTCGTCACGTGGACAATGCTGCGCGTCATGCTGAAGGATATTTGATCCATTAGTGAATTCGATCATTTAGTCTTCCGCGATTGCTAGTTGTTCTTTGATATAAATCCTGTAGTCTTCCCAGGACGTACGGGTTTTACAGGGGTCACAAAACAGTGATGACTAATCTAAAACATGCGTGTGACGCCATAACATTTTGGGTGTCATGTATTGTTTACGAACTAAATTTTATTTTAAAAACACATATTTACTCACAATTTGTGAAAAAACTGGAAACTCGAATGGGATAATTGTGAAAAAACGGAAAATAACAATTTTAATAGATGTGTATCATTTTTAGCATTTGATAACGCTTATTTTAAAAGCGAGGCATTTTTGACGTATGCAAACATTGTATCCCTAAATTAATTCGGAAATGTTTTTTTTGTAGTAGCAACCTTTATTCATTTCTGTCACTTCAAACTTCCGAGCGGTGCCTTCATAACAATCAACATTATATTTGATTCTATTATTCCCTCCACACGAGATAATGTAAGATATGTTGTGGTTCATAATTAATGAATTCTTGTATTCCAATGTATATTCCAAACTGATAAAACTTGTTATGCGCCGTTACGAATGTCTTCGCGCTTAATATGATATACAATAGAAACGTTCATCCACGGTTTTAATCAGAAATAAGTTTTCGTTACAAGCGTTCAGTTACCAAATATAGTTCAACCAGTCTGTATGTAATACATGTATTACGTTTTTTCACGATGTCCTGACATTTTTTTGGACCATGCTATACATGCCAAACAAAAAAATGTTTTCGCACCAAATAGTTTGATGGTCAAAAGTCATGATCTGTCAATTATAGATGAGCTGAATGGTTGTTTGTTGTAAAATATGTGGCGTCACTTTGACGAACGAAATTTGTACTGTCACCAAAAAATTATTATAAACATAGTGGGTTGTAATTCAACAAGCACAGAATGTCGTCAACAAATGCATAAATGACGACTGTCATTTTTTTATATCCAACTCACCTATTATAGGTGTATACGATACATAAAACTTCTTACTCCATGATCTGTATTGTTATTGTTTACTTACCCTTTTAGATATTTAAGTGATTTTTACTTTGCTATTGAATTAACAGGACATCGGGGACTAGCCGAAATATCTTTCTTATTTCGAAATAATCATGTTCCTTCATATTATGTGGTATGTATTTTTCTCACATTTAGCGTATGTTTTTACTGGTTATGAATTGCTACACTTTCTTTTCAGCTACTGGCAGAGCTAACGCAGTTTGGGATCAGCAGACACCGCTACAGCTTATAGATTTATACAAGAACCTTAAGCTGGGCTCCTACGCCTTACGGAACCAAAAGCAGCTGTGGGAGCAGATATCTGGTGTGTTAAAGCACAAGGGAAATTTAATGACAGCACTAGCTAAATTGTGAAAAAGGCAGGCATATCTATTAGTAGGAACAATAACACAAAAATATCATTTTTAGGCCTGGTCACTGATAATAAATATTGACCTTGCTATCTATTGTTTCCTATGTGTTCGAACACAACTCTAAGCCGTAAAAGAAATATATATTTTTCCTGTCAATCAGAAAATGGAGTATGTAGTTGATTTCATTACAACTAAAATGTAAAGAATTGTACTTAAACAATTTGACATTTATAAAAATTATGGTTTGTTATTTTCAGGTCCAAGCTGTTTGCGAAGATTCTAGTAGATTTACTCATCTATTTATTGTTTATCCAGGCTCAGTTCATGACAGCAGAGTGTTTCGCGTGTCACTCGGCCATCAACTGGCAGAGAGATGTCGAGAAAGTCATTTACTCGGTGGCAGCGGATGCCTCTGTTTAACAGATTTATTGACGCCCTACAGGGACACTATAACAATAAATGTGGAGTCATAATAGAATTGTGATTGAGCATTCATTTGGTTTGCTCAAACAAAAATTCCGGCAATTGTACCACTTCAAACTACGCAACCAATCAACAATAATACAGTTCATTCGGGTGTGCTGTGTTCTA